>VIAB01007003.1:80688-93246 GCA_009801035.1 Oophaga pumilio | reverse complement strand
TGGAATCAATGGTGCTATATAAATAAATAATAATAATAATGTCCTGGGAGCCCGCTGAGCATATTTACGCTCCGCAGCTCATTGCTGCCTTTGAACGTAGCGAGGTCCAAGGAGGGAGGGGCCCTAGGAGGGGGGTAAAGTTAGGGGTCGAGTTCCTGCTTCTGCACAGGGGGAATCTCAAGCCATCTCCAATCCTTCTCCTGCCACAGTGGAGCCTGCTCAGCAGAGACGTCGGTCCCAGCGACTCGCCCAGCCTGATACGGTACAAAGGGTTACTGCTGCCTCTCCAGGTGCTGTCATTGTAGCCAGTTCTTAGGTGTTCGAGTTCCCGCTGTTGCACAAGGGGAGTCTCGAACCAGTCCCGCTGCGGTCCCCCATCCATCTCCGTCCGCAGTGGAACCTGCTCAGCAGAGACGTCGGTCCCAGCGTTTTGCCCATTCCAATACTGTGCAGAGACTTGCTGCTGCCTCTCCTGGATCTTCTGTTATAGCCAGTGCTGGAGCAGACGTCTTTGGGACGAAGTCCTGCGTTTCCCCTTCTGAGCATACCCAGGGTAAGATCTCTCATTGGAGATCAGGGGTCACATGTTCAGGTACTGCAGCAGCTCCTATTGGTCCGCCAGGAAGGTCCTGAAACTACATGTGTTTTGGAACAGTTTCTCATTGGTCCTTTTTCTGGCAGGGCCTGTAGCTGTTACTCTAAAAGGGTGGCATGGCTGGGCCGCCATGCGCTAGTATCAATTGCATTATGTGCTTTGCGCCATGTACGCATGTGTTTAGGGCTCGGCTGAAATAAGCCCCTAGAATACTGGCTTCTCCGATGAGGAGATTTGGGTGCACGTGGTTAGGGCTTGGCTGAAATAAGCCCCTAGAATTCCGGCTTCTCTGGTGAGGAGATTGCTTGATTGCGTTGCTGTCTGCATGATCACGGACTGCTATCCGCACAGCAGTTTCTGTGTATCCCTGTGAGTCTAAAAGAAGGAAGCCCCAGCAGCTCAGCGTGGACCCTGATTTACAAGTAAGTGGACCACCAGGTGCACAACAGAAGGAACATTGTGTTTATGTGAAGGAGGGCCAGGGTGCGCCAGAGCAGCCAACGTTAGCCATGACTACAACCCTGGCTTCCGTTTCACTTGGCGTAGTACGGCAAGATTTGGAGGTCTTGCAATGTTGAAATACCCTCAATGTGACAAAGATGGCGGAAAATGGCGCGGAAACTGAAGACAACTCCAGCTCTGCCTCTCGTATGCATATTAACCTGAAAGTGACGTGAAACTCCGGCTGCCAGAGACAGTGGTCCAGGCCTAAGATGAATTCCCTGGTGAGCGGTGCCTGCCCATGTGGGCGCGATGGAAGAAGAGGAAGCCTCGCTCCTTACAGGAGATTCCCAAAGAACGGGCGGGGTCTGATGCTGAACAGGTGGAGCAGCCGGAAGTGACTCCACCCTGGAACTGGTGGGGCCCAGAAGAAGAAAACCTCGTGTACAGTTGTGCACGTCATCACGTACCAGAGGAGGTCGGCAATCCGGAAGAATGTGATCTGGAAGAAGCTGCCCCAGAAGAGCCTGAGCCGGAGGACGCGGAAGCTGTGCTGGAGGAGTCTGACGGTCTCAGAGTGATCGAGGCCGAGATGTCGGAGCAGTGGGACGATGAGCAGGTGGTGAGTGGAACTCGGTGCCAAATCCCAGAAAACAGGCCTGTGTTCTCGAGCGATCCGTCTTCTGGTCTGTCACTCCGGTATCAGGAAGGAGAAGGGCCCTTCCCATTCCCCGGGCAGGTGGTGTGGATCGCGGGGGTGATTGAAGGAAAGAAAAAATGGGAGGAGATCTGGGCAGAGCTGCGCCGACCAGGAGAGGGCACGATGGCAGGACGGTGGACCAGCGGGTTGCTAGTGCATACCAGCCCGTCTCACCGGTATGGCTTCATCCGGGAAGACTATACCCATGACAAAGTCTACGTTAACGCTAGCTCTGTGAAATTTCAGAGGCCCCTGAGGGAAGGAGATCGGGTCACCTTCCTTAAAGAGGATGGACCCCAGGGGTACTTTGCAGTGGCGGTGATCCTATTGTGCCCGGTGCACGATCCGGGACTATTGTCACCTGCTGGAACACGGGCATAGAGCCCAGAATAAGACAGTGAGTGACCATGACCCCTTTGAAAAAAAAAAAGTTGTGCTTGTTGCACTTGAATAAGGAAACGGGACTGTTCTGCGTCCCTGTGGGCAGAGGAGCCCTGTAGCACCGGAGTCGGGTGCAGTGTGGCCGGTATGGGCCACGATTGAATATTTTTCCGCTCCCCAAGTTCTGTTGCACATGTGCGCCTCCCCTGCTGGATTGTAGGAACTTTAACCCTGAGGGCTTACGCGCCCTTGGACTGAAAACGGACTGTATGTGGCTGCTGCAAAGGACTTTGTTTTAGTTTGTTATGTGTAACCTGAATTTTACCCCTAGGAAAGAACTGCACACATGCGTTAAAGGGCCGCACTCCGTGCAAAGGAGGGAGGGGGAAGAACTTAACCAAGAGAAATCATGTCAGTATAATGTGGACTGTAGCTGCTGGGACTGTGGTGAGTCCTAATGTGAACTGTGTGTGCTTGGGTCCTTGAAATAAAAGGGATCGGAGCCAATTGAACTTGTAGTGCTAACTGGACGACCCGAGGATCATCATGGGAGACTGTAACCAAGTGCCTGCCCAAGGCATATTACTGGCTAAGAGACCAGAGGTGAACGTTAAACAAAAGAACTGGACTCTTATGTAGAGCCAATGGACTCCTTACGGTTAAAAAAAAGAATACATTTTATGAATGAAAAAAAAGTGTGTTTTATATTAAAGTGGTGTTCTACCACCACTGTATGGTCAGGGACGACCATGTTTTAAGGAGGGAGGTGTGTAAGGAGTGTACGGAGGCCAGTTTATGCCCTGCTTGCCTTGCACATGTTCCTATTTTGAAAGTTGATGTACCTCATATGTTTAGAATGCTGCTATACTGTGTAATGCATTGTATATACTGTATGTTTATGTGCTGAGGAGATATAGGGAAATGTTGTGAATGGGTTTGAGATGAGTTCTGAGCGGAGGCTCCCTCTGGTGGTTACAAGCGGTGCGGGTCTGATCAGTGATGATTGTGAGGACTGGGAATCAGGTGTGACTGACTGGTCTATATAAGGGAGTCACCTTCCCATCAGGGTTGCCGGTGATCAATTGTTCTGGTCTGAATCCTTCTTTCCAGTTTCCCTTGTAGCCTGCTGTGTCGTGTCTGCATCTCCTGCTTCCAGATAAGACTTTTTCTTATTTTGTGTTTTTGCTACATTTTTGTATTTTGCCCTGCTTTTCTGTGGGGACCTTCTGGTCCCTTCTGGGGGCTTTTGCCCTCTCAGTTTGGTACAGCCACTGATGTAATTACTTTTGCTTTTTCCAGTTTTTTTTCTGTGGCTGCTGTTTTCCTTTTCTGCATCAGAGAGCTAATTTAGGTGGCAGAGGTCGTGTGATCTCAGGTGATTTTGAAATTAGTATTGTTGGTTTGTTTTCAGGGTTTTTAGAGATTGCAGTAAGTACCCTTCCTATCCTTTTCTATTTAGTTAGTTTGGGCCCCAGCGTTTGCTCATACTATTTTCTTACTGTGTTTGTATTTCCTCTTGTCTAACCGCCATTACATGTTTGGGGGCTTCCTATTGACTTTGGGGTTCTGCTCCGGGGCAGATAGCTTTCCTATTTCTATCTGTAGGTATAGTTAGTTTCTCAGGCTGTGACGAGGCGTCTAGGACTATCGTAGGAACGCTCCACGGCTGCCTCTAGTTGCGGTGGTTAGTCAGGGTACTGCAATCTCATAGTTTCCAACTTCTCTGGTGTATTGCTTTTTTTTTCCTGCACTCCTCAGTTACCGAAACATAACAGGGAAAGTGTAGGACTTAGACCAGAAGGGAGAGCACAATAGAATAGGATAGGAACTAGATAGACCAATATGATTAGGTTTATTAGAAGGGGCTAAGAGAGAGTAGTGTTGGGGAGCTTCCTGGAATGAGTTAGCAGAGTATGAGCTGGGGGAAAGCAAATGACAGTCGTATCCAGAAACATCTAAGCCAAGGAGCCCAGCAGTCCAGGGCCTCAGAGCTGACATTCACATGTAGTGGAGGAATATCTAGGCAGCATAACAATGGTAGCAGCTAACTTTGTGGGAACCACCCTTAACGTCTAAGGCCTACAGCCTGGAAAGGAATGGAAGAGCCATCCTTCAACTTCACCATTGGAGAGGGAAGCAGACAGGGAACTCCTGAAGCGGGTTAGTTTGTCCTCTCAGAAAGCTGCGACACCGACAGACCCAGTGGATATAAGGGACAGTACAGGGAATGGAATGGTGATATTCTGTGAAGAATCTTGTGCTGTTTCTGTGACTAAACTGGATGAGCTGAGTAAAAGTGTTTTGTTGAAAATGGACTTGGATTCTGACTGTCATTGTGTGTGCTTAAAAGAAGGAAGCCCCAGCAGCCTGGAGTGGACCTTGATTTACAAGTGGACCACCAGATGCAAAACAGAAGGGACATTGTGTTTATGTGACGGAGGGCCAGGGTGTGCAAGAGCAGCCACCGTTAGCCACGACTACAACCCTGGCCTCCATTTCAAGAGGAGCACAGGCAAAGTACACACATGGTCAAAATTGTTGGTACCTCTCGTTTAATGACAGAAAAACCTACAATGGTGACAGAAATAACTTAAATCTGACAAAAGTAATAATATATAAAAAATCTAAGTCATTTCTGTCACCATTGTGGGTTTTTCTGTCATTAAACGAAGGATACCAACAATTTTGACCACGTGTGTAAGAACACACCTCCCGCTAATCCAACTTACCAGTCTGTTCTAGTGGAGTACAGTATAAAGTCAGGGGGCCGAGAATATATACAGAGGGCCGGGATTTAGTATTACTGCTACTGTGTTGGACTGATTGCTCTTGCTCGGCCATCTGTCTAATATCACAGTAGCTGAACAGTGAAATTAAATTAGATTCCTCTGTCCCCGCTGACTTTGTATATATTTTTCCCACCCCCACCCCCTGAACTAGAAGGGAGTCACTGGGACGGAGGACTATTAAACTACATTCACACATTCAGTATTTGGTCAGTATTTTACCTCAGTATGTGTAAGCCAAAACCAGGAGTGGAACAATCAGAGGAAAAGTAGAAAAGTATAATAGAAACACGTTACTACTTCTGTACTTATCATCCATTCCTGATTTTGGTTTACATATAGTGAGGTAACATACTGACCTAATACTGAAATTTTGGCCGTGGCCTAACTATACTCCATTACCAAGCACTACATGGGCTAATTCTATATTGGAGGATGTTTTTTTTTCTAAAACCTCACACAGATCTGCAGCTAATACTGAATGTGTGAACAAACTATAAGGCGCTTATAGAAAAATCACTTTTCAACAAAAGTTACGCCACTTTAATGGAGTTACTTGTGCCAGAAATGTACTCCAGTCCCTGACTGGTAATATACAGGTGCTTCTCACAAAATTAGAATATCATCAAAAAGTTATTTTATTTCCGTTCTTCAATGCAAAAAAGTGAAACTCATATATTATATAGAGTCATTACAAACAGAGTGATGTATTTCAAGTGTTTATTTCTGTTAATGTTGATGATTATGGCTTACAGCCAATGAAAACCCAAAAGTCATTATCTCAGCAACTTAGAATAACTAACAAAAAACACCTGCATAGGCTTCCTAAGGGTTTAAAAATGTCCCTTAGTCTGTTTCAGTAGGCTCCACAATCATGGGGAAGACTACTGACTTGACAGATGTCCAGAAGGCAGTAATTGAAACGCTCAACTAGGAGGGTAAGCCCAGGGCGCACCTATCATCATGAGGCAATTTGAGTCAGTTGCCTTAGGCGGCGCCACCTGCTGATAAAAAGGGGGGCGGCATCTGTGGAGGGCCGTTCTTTCAGATGCCGGCTTGTGCCTGCATTTGGCCGCTCTTTTCTCCCTGACATCCTTCTATCTCCTACTGTGCCGCTGCCCACTTCATACTGGGGGAATAGTGTCCTGCAGGAGAAGAACACTGGCCAATGAAAGCTCTCACATCACTGACAGAAGAGCTGATTGGCCAGTGCTCCTGTCTTCCTGCATGGCATGTTTTTGAAGGGAAGAAAAAAGAGCCAGAAAATAAGATCAGAGGAGCCACCTGTGCTGGAAGATATCGAGGAGAAGCAGATCCAATCCACAAGGTGACAGATCTCCTTCTGGGCAGTCCCAGCAGAGAGAGTGGGTGTGGGGCTCAGCTGCTGTGAGCAGGGGAAGCTGCACATGTATATCAGCTCCCTTCCCTGTAGCACAGAAGAATGTGTGTCTCCATATGTCTGTGTGTGTGTGTGTGTGCGTGTGGATTATGTCTGTGTGTGGGTTGTGTGTGTCATTTTGTGTGTATGTGTGTGTGGGTTGTGTGCCTGTGTGTGGGTTTTTGGTTGTGTGTCTGTGTGGGTTGTGTCTGTGTGTGTGGGTTGTGTCTGTGTGTGGGTTATGTCTGCGTGCGGGTTGTGTCTGTGTGTGGGGTGTGGGTTGCCTCTGTGTGGGTTGTGTCTGTGTGTGTAGGTTGTGTCTCTCTGCGGGTTGTGTCTGTGGTGTCTTGTGTGTGTATCGGTGTGGGTTGTGCCTGTGGGTTGTGTCTGTGTGTGGATTGTCTCTGTGTGTGTGTGGGTTGTGTCTCTCTGTATGGTGTGTGGGTTGTCTGTTGTGTGTTGGTGAGAGTTGTCTCTGTGTTGACTGTGTGTGGGTTGTGTCTGTGTGTGTCTGCATGTGAGTGGGTTGTGTGTCTCTATGTGTGTAGGTTGTGTCTCTGAGTGTGTGTGTTGTGCCTCTGTGTGTGTGTGTAGTTTGTGTCTCTGTGTGTGGGAGGGGTTGTGTGTGTGGGGTGGGGGCTGTGTCTGTTTGTGCGTTTAGATATCTTTTGAGTATACTGAAGTGTGTATATACACTTGCCCTGCATGGATGTTCTGTGTATATCATGTGTGCCTGCTGTGCATTTGTTATATAGCATGTGTGTACTAAGGACATGTATGATGTGTATGTAATGAGCATGTGTTGTCCAGAATATGTGTGCTGTATACAAGTATATCATGTAATTTAGCCCCTTCACCACCTTTGACGTTCATATACGTCAAAGGTTGTATCCTTGCCTTTGATACAATCTCGCACGCTGGCAATATACTATATGGAGGACTATGGGGGTGCATTATACTATATGGAGTACTATGGGGAGTGCATTATGTATATGGAAGACTTATGGATGGTGCATTATAATATATGTAGGACTATGGGGGGGCATTATAATCTATGGAGGACTATATGAAGCCAATTATACTATATGGAAGCAATTATATTTGGAGGGCTCTGTGGGGGGCATGATAATACTTGATGGGCTATGAGGAAGCCTTTATACTTTATGGAGGGCTGTGTTAGGGGCCATTATACTGTAAGTAGGTCCTTTATACAGTATGGAGGGCTGTATGGGGCTCACAGTTGGGGATCATACTGTGGTGGGATCGTTGAGGGGGTACAGTAAGGTCATCATACTGAGCGTGTGGAGGAATCACTGTGGGGGGTCACCTTTGTTGGCATCATACTTTATGGGGGCAATGAAAGAGGAATCTGGGGGCTTCAATAGGAGGAAAATTACTTTGTAACGGCAGCAAAGTTGTGAGATATGTACCTAAGTGACCAAGACAATTTTTTTTTAGGGGGGGAGCAATAAGACCTTCTGCTTGGGGCCCCATGATGTCTTTGTATGCCCTGGTGCAGGATGCATTGTCCCTTTCACCTACAGTATGTCTCTGCTGCTGGACTGATTGCCCATAACTTACACACCTCGTCCAATGCTGCCCCTCATTACATACAGGCATTCAGCCATGGTTCTCCTGAGCGTCGGTTGGTTGGTTGCGCTTGTCCTCCTTCCCGCTCTCACATCCCTTACTCAATCCAATAGGAAGGTCCCTGTTATTGGTTCCAGACAGGCCCGAGTGTGGTGCTTGTGATTGGCTAAGCGTTTTGGAAAAGGGGGAGTGGTCTGTTGGGGAAGACGCATCATTTTACCAACTTAGTGCAGTGATTGATGCTCAAACTGCAGGTTGTTGTTTGGCACCCCAGGGGTTCGGCTGCCACAGTGACACTGCCTCGCTCCAGGGGAGAGTGATGTCATGCCTGAAAGCAAGGAAGGATCCCTTTAACAGGTAACACAGCATACAACACTTTTCCTACTCCATGTCACGTCGCCGTTGGACTCAGTGGCTGGTGTTCCTGCCTTGGCCGCTGGGAGGCAACGGACTCCTTTGGCTGGTGGTGCCGGTGATAGGAGAGCGGTATCCTCATATGGTTCTGCTCCTTTGACGCCGGCCTCTGTCACTGCGCATCGCTATGTTTCTCCTGTGGGTAATATTGGTGACAGAGAAGGGGTCCCTGCGCAGGCATTTGGTGGGCGCAGGCTTCGCTCTTCTGTCAGAGGTGAAGTGGTTGGTGTCAGTCATGCATCACCATCTGGTCTGGTTCTGGGGGCGGTCCAGATGAGGTCATCAGACTGTGAGCCTGTGAGAGGTAGCCATGCCCTTCAAATGCCTTGGAGCCTGGCTTGCAGGCCGCCAGATATAGTCTTGGTTTCCCCAGTGTGCTAGTTTGTTTTTGCTATTGTATCTCTAACCTTTGCCTGGATTTCTGACTCTTCTACTGCCTGCCGACTTTGTACCTTTGCTGCCCGCCTGGTTTTGACTTTAACTTTAGCCTGGACTTCTGACTCTTCTACTGCCTGCCGATTTTGTACCTTTGCTGCCCGCCTGGTTTTGACCTTGACTCCTGACTATTCTTTCTGTCCAGTTTATTATTCCTTCCTAGCGTCCTTCCTGCCCCGGTCCACTGCTCTCATAGGCAGCTACTCCCTGGGCTTCGCTGTAATTCCAGATCCCTGTATAGGGGTAAAGGGTCTCGGGGTTTCTCGGGGTGCTGTCTTACCTGCAGTTTAGACCTGCAGTGGGTGGACGTCACACTCCAGACCAGAAGGGGGAGCTCTAACACCTGATTTCAGGAGAGCTACTCTGGAACATTCTGGCTGGGGAGTAGTTAGTGAGTCTGGCTGGAGGGACGAGAGAGGAAAGACATGTGGAGACAGGCTGGGGGAAGACAGGAGCTATAGCAGGGCTCACCCCCAGGTCTGAGCGCCAGAAACCGGACCCCGGAGTCCGAGGCTGAGTGGGTAACTAAAGTCTCAGAAGCAGATTCCGGAGGGCAAGAGACAGCAGGTTCTCTGCCCCAACTAAGACTCTACTACACAGCAGAAACACATGTGAGCCGGAGACTCCATAGCTGAGTGATTCCTGAAGCAGGCTAGAGCTGCCTGTTATGAGAGTGAAGTTCTGCTTAAATAAGAGACAGAGAGAGGAACTTGAACGGAGCTTACAGCAGCAAGTGCCTCAGAGAATAGCGCTAGAAAGGGGACTGCTATGAATGTGCTAGAGATGGTTTCTGAGCAGAGGCTCCCTCTGGTGGTTACAGACAGTACTGAACCTTTCAGCAAGGAGTGGCAATCAAGGATCACGGACTGGTCTGATATAAGGGAGGTTCCCTCCCATGATGGTTGCCGGTGATCAATTGTTCTTGTCTCAATTGTGGTTCCGGGTTCATTTGGAAGTTTGCTGGAGTCTTGCCTGCATCTCCTGCCTTCAGATAAGATATTTTTTGCTTTTCTTTTTGTGCTTGCTTTTTGCATTGTTTTCTGCACGTTTGTGGAGGTCAGCCAGGTCCCCTCCTGGGCCTGAGCTCCTCACAGTTTATCTGCAGCCACTGTTATTGGCTCATTTGCTTTTTCCTGTTTTTTGCAGCGGCTGCGGCTTGGTTTTTGTTCACACTGAGATCTGATTTAGTGGGTGGCGAGATCGTGTGATCTCAGTATTTTTGTAATCAGAATTGTTGGATTTTTGTAGGGTTTTCTGGGTTGCAGAAAGTAATCTCTCCTGTCCTATCCTATTTAGTCAGCTTGTGGCCCCAGCGTTTGCTCACTCTATTTTCTGCCTATGTTTGTATTTTCATCTTGTCTAACCGCCATTATATGTTTGGGGGCTTCCTATTTTCTTTGGGGATCTGCTCCGGGGCAGATAGCTTTCATCTTTCTGCCTTTAGGTGTAGTTATCTCTCAGGCTGTGACGAGGCGTCTAGGATCAACGTAGGAATGCTCCACGGCTACCTCTTGTTGTGTCGTTAGTTTAGGAATCTGCAATCCATCAGTTACCAACATCTCAGGTGTTCGGCTGCCCTGCTGTTGTTCCTGTCCTCCTCAGCTACCGAAACATAACAGGAGACCTCATATCCCACCTGAAATAGGGAGATTCCAAATTGCTTTCAGGCCGACCGACTCCAGCACAATCTGTAACCTGATGCCTGGACACTTTGCCTACAAAACTGTGAGTAAAGCTTTGGAAACTGCATCTGAATGTGTCCTCTCAAGTTCTTCCTGCAGCACACACCCCACTCTGCTACATCTCCCAGCACCATTACTTTCTATTACATTTTCCTGCCCTGGGACAACATAGCTTCACCTGTGGGAGGCTTTACCAACTCTGCTGCATCTCACCATCTGTCCCAGAGGATCTGCACCGCAGCGCTGGTCACCTCTGACCAGAAACCACAGGTGGTGTCACGAATACTATACTACAAACGCTATCATCCCCTGTAAATATTCCCCTTTTATTGGAATCCCAGGGTCACGGATCGGGTCACTGCCGCTGTGACACATCCCTTTAAGACACTGGCCGAGGACCAAGTATCCCACTGCCCTGGCGGGCGATCCATTTTGGCGTCACGAACAGGATATCGAAGCCCGGTGTCACCGGGTACTGTGTGCCTATTTTGAACTGTCTATTGTGCCAGAGACTTTGCTGAAAGTTTTGTGTGATTGATGCCATTACAACGCCATGAGGTGCGCAGGGAGAAGAGAGGCGTGCCGTCATGGGCGGAGCCAGAGTGATAGCACGTGAAAAGTGAAGTGCTGCGTGGGAAAAACGGCAGCTTGCAGAGAACAGGGAGCTGAGGCCTGGAGTCACGGCGTGCACCGCTCACCGCGTCGGCAAAGCAAGTCTGGTAAACCAGTGGAAACGCAGAGCCTGGCTAACATTAACTAGGGGGGAAGAGAATGTCTACTGCAGGAGAAGATATAGCGGTGGACGCAGCCACAGCCCCCATAGCGCCGCAAGATGCAGAGTCAGGTGCAGCCGCAGCTCCCATAGCACAGCAGAACCCATCGGCCAGCGCAGCCACAGTCCCCAGAGCGCAGCAAGATCTGGTGACCGCCGCAGCGGTCCCTATAATGCCGCTCTCAATGCCATATATACCGGTAGCGGCCTGGCTACCATAATACTCAGGGGAGCCGTGTACCCTGAGCGATTTCAGGGAGAGACTGTGCAGTTTATTTGATGTATACCCCCTGTCTGAAAACCACAAAGTAAGCATTCTCATTGGACAGTTAACTGGTGCAGCTCAAAGAGAAGTAAAGTCCTGGCAGGACACTGATAAAGAGACTGTCAAGCAAATTCTAGCTAAGCTAAAGAGCACCTTTGACATCCGCACTGCAGCAGAAATAAAGATGAGGTTCTTTGGGTGCAAACAAAGGATGCAGGACAATATACGGGACTATGCTTGTAACCTTCAGGAGGCACTGTGGGCCATAAAACAGATTGACCCAGACAGCGTGCAGGATGGAGACAGATTGTTAAAGGAGCAGTTTGTTGAGGGACTCCTGTCCAACACCCACAGGTCACAGCTGCGCATCATGGCCCAACAAAACCCTGACCTGAGCTTTGCAGACTTTAAAGACAGGGCTATCCGGGCGTTACACAAACCAAATGTCAGCCGTCCAGCGTCCCCTAGGCGCCCAGCCATTACATACCACCAAGAGCCGGCATCCTTCCCTCAGGCTCTTGCTGAGGCTGACACACAGACCCTCGATAATGACCCATCTGCAGAGCTGCGTCTGCAGGTTCAGGAGCTGACCAAAAGCGTGGCTGCACTAACCAAAACCGTGCAGTCCTTGCAAGTGCCCCAAAAGGAGAAGATAGAGTTAGCCTCCAGTCCAGATGACGTCCCATGGCGATGGAAGAAGTAAATCCCGCCGATCAGAGGGAGAGACAACGACCGCTATGACCAGGACAGACGTCCCATTTGCCGCCGCTGCAGAAAATCAGGGCACATCGCAAGATTCTGTCTAGCGACCCCTGGGGCAGAGGGCCAACCCTCAGGAGTAAGACGACCAGGCCCACAGAACTGGCGAGCCAAGTACGTCGGAGGAAGACCTGTCCTCCCAGTTGTGATTGATGGCATCCCGATAAACGCTTTGCTGGACACGGGCTCTCAGGTATGAGCTATGCCATATATCCTTTATAAGCGGTACTGGGCTGACTCAGATCTTACTCGCGGCCCAGATGATGAGCTGACAGTAGTCGCCAACAATGGTCAGCCCTTGCCTCAGAAGGGGTAAAAGGAGGTGACCATTAAGTTGGGGCAAGTAGAATTAAAAGCCCA
>VIAB01007003.1:16361-29553 GCA_009801035.1 Oophaga pumilio | reverse complement strand
GCAGTCGTCCGATTTTGTCGCCAGTGTGACTCCGGCCTAAGTCTAAATAGTTTACCTACTAATATTGTAACAAATGTCAGGGCTATACAGTATGTGAACAATTTGGATTTAAGACTTTCATTTGACCTATCTCCTCGCCAAGAACGTACAACACAGGCTTGCCAGAAGAATCACACGCACTATCTAAATGGCCACGCTTCCTCTCACTGACTGACCTTGCCATGAAAGTTGTGTAAAGTCTGAAGCATTATGAAAGCTACAATTAAAAATGCAGGTGTATTATATATGTGTTGTGTTTACAGCCACAGGGTAAGATTATTTTTCCTGTTTCTCTTATGTCTAAATATTGTAAATTTTAGCCATGCTTAAGTAAAATAGTAATTTAACAGTGTTTTTTATCTTGAACACATCAAATTATCATTCCTTGAGTTTCATGCTTTTGTACATACACATTTATTTTTTACTAGATAGTGGCCCGATTCTACGCATCAGGTATTCTAGAATATGTACCGTATATAGAGGCTGCTGGGGTGTATATAGAGGCTTCTGGGGTGTATATAGAGGCTGCTGTGGTGTATATAGAGGCTGCTGGGGTGTATGTAGAGGCTGCTGCTGGGATGTAGAGGCTGGCTGCTGCTGTTGGGGTGTATATAGAGGCTGCTGCTGGGGTGTATATAGAGGCTGCTGCTCGGGTATATGTGGAGGCTGCTGCTGCTGGAGTATATGTGGAGGCTGCTGCTGCTGGGGTATATGTGGAGGCTGCTGCTGGGGTATATAGAGGCTGCTGCTGGTGGGGTGTACGTGGAGGCTGCTGCTGGGGTTTACGTGGAGGCCGCCGGTCGGGGTACTTCTGCTGCGAGCAGCCGCTGACCTCCATGCGGCAGGAGATGACCCGCGGCTAACGTCGGGAGATCAGCGGCTAGCGCCACTGATCTCCTGACAATAGCGGTGGCGTGCGTGGTTCAAATCCTGCGCCAATTTGCGGCCGGACTGCGCCTGTCGCTGATTGGTCGCGGCCGGCCGGGAACCACCAATCAGAGACGCGGGATTTTCGCTACAGACAGAATTAGACGATTATATAGTAGATGTAATTTTGTGCCTCTCATTTTGAAAGGTGTTGGCTTTGCCACTCGACAAATTGCAAATTGCACCAAACCCACTACAATCATCAGCTGCGATGGGGACCTTATTGTGCTGCAGACACAGAGCACTTTCAAGAACACTGAGGTCAAGTTTAAACTGAATGAGGAATTTGATGAGACCACAGCGGATGATCGGAAGGTTAAGGTGAGACATATTTGTTATTATTATTTATTATTGGCTCACATGTTGACATCTGGGCCTCACCAGCAAAATGACATCTGCAGTCGAGCACATCAGTGGATAAAGTAAATTCCCAAATTACACATTTATTTATTTTTAGCATAATTACAAAAGACTTTACCTATGTTGCAGAATCAGATCTGTGAAGCAGCAGGAATCAATATATGATTTCCTGTCTAAACTGCTTCCTCAGCTGCGCCCCATTAGGCTGGGCGGCATTTCATCATTGAGGCCACCTTAGTCCTTACCATTTGGGAAGCACTGCTCATTGGGCCCTATTCTGCATTTTTAATATCGTGCTTTTTTAGAATATGACCTGATTTATGGTATCCAGAGGAGTTTTGACACACATTTTAATATCTGCAGCATAAATTAACATGCTGCAGATTTCAGATCCATGGTGTGGGTTCATTTATATTAGTGTTGATGAAGTTCTAACATTTGGGTGGGAAATCTGCTGCATAAATACATACCCTCTACACACATACTAATGAGGAAAGGAAATAGTGTTGTCATTGTATTCTTTTTTACAGTTTATCCAATCTAATAATGTAAATAATTCTAACCTAGTGACCTAACCATCAGAACTGACCATGTTTAATGTAGGTCCTTTTACTCGATTGATAGAGATGCTCAATACAATTTTTTTTTTTTTTAAAAGAACAAGTACTCACCTTGAACCACTGACATACTGCTTTCTGTGTCTCCCAACGTTTTCCTGGTTTCAGTCTCATTCAGCCTTTTCATTCAGTCACTGCCAGGAGAGAGATTAGAATTTGAAGGCTGCAGACAATCAGCGGCCCCTGATTGGCTGAATGTCATATCACTTCCTCTACTGGAGGAGGAAGCCAAGTGAAGGACACAGGCAGCAGTGTGGCAGAATAATGGGTATCAGGTAAGTGAGTATACTGTGTGTTCCTTTTTGTTTCAATATACCCATGGATCCATTTTTAATATAGACATGTACTGCAAAACACTGTTAAGTGTCATTGTTGCTGACTTGGTTCAGAATAGGTACTAGGGGAAGAATTCTGTACAGCTCCTCTCCCTGGTGGCATAAGCAGAATACAGGCACTCTTGGTATTTTCCATCAATGGTGTCTACAATCAGTTGACAGCGCTGGGGAGGGTGGCTGAAGATATTGATCTCTTGTATCTGCACTCCCAATTGCTCATGTTTGCAAAATGAGTGAATTGCCTTGTAGGTTTATGTTAGAAAATTGCTGTAAAAATAGTCCCTCAATATATAAACAGATAGTATTGTATAATTATGTGTGTGATGTAGTGCTTATGCGCTTCTGTAATCTGTATTTGCAGCAATATTCATTTCTTTGGAAATATATATGTAATCTGTTATTTATTAAAGTATAAGACTAAATGTGTGCCACTATACCAGAACCAGACCAGGTTATAGATCACAGACAGATGTCTGCCAGGATATATATATCTTGTGACATCTCGGGCTCTGGAAAGAAGTAGATGGGTTTTCCTGAGGTTTGGAATGGAAACTATTTTGCAGGCGTCTGTTACGTGGTGGGTGGAAATATTTGCCCGTTGGCTGTCAGATGTATCTGGATGTTAAATAACGTTGAACTCTACAAATTGTTTAGAGAAACTCTGAAGTGGGCTTACTGGGACATTTTTTTCAGGGTATTGTGTTGTGATATACTGTATATTCACCTATATAAAATTCAGACATACGCAAAGTTTTAGCCCAGCAAAGTGCATGGCAGTGGCAGTACCCCCCCATCTTATATATAAGCATTGTCTTTTCAGTCCTTGGTAACCTTGGAAGATGGGAAGCTAAAGCATGTGCAGAAATGGGATGGGAAGGAGACCATACTCCTAAGAGAAGTCAATGGCAACAAGCTTTTATTGGTAAGTGCATGAATGATATATATGAAATATATAGACATTACATTTTTTCCAGCATTTTGGAGTCACAATTTTGTTTTACAGTCTTTTTTATGATTTGTAGAAAAATTCAACAAACAAGTAAAATACAATATTTAAATAGGTACATGAGATATCATAATGATCATGGTATATGGCTACCTGAGACAACAGTAAATCCCTAGGTGCCTTTTTTTTTAAGGGGAGGGTCAGTAAACAATAATAACCAGAAGAAGAACAAAAGTGTCAATAGGAGAAAAGAGGACATTATATGGGATCTAGTGATAAACGAACATGCTCACGTGTTATTCGAGCATTTTGGGCGCGCTCAGATAATATGTTCGCGTCTCTGCATGTTTTGCGGCTGTTAGACAGCCGCAACAGATGCGGGATTCCCTAGCAAACAGGCAATCCCTGCATGTCTTGCGGTAGTCTAACAGCCATGAATCATACAGCTGCAGGTACTCGAACATATTATCCAAGCACACCCAAGATACTCAGATAACACGTTAACCAAGCACGTTTTCTCATCACTAAAGGGATCCTGTAAGATATGGGCTTCTAACATGACTTACGTGTGGGTGTAAGAAATTCATGGAGCTCAAATGTTTGTTACTATGAGTGTCCACACATTTTCTCAAGAGGTTTACATTTCTTTAAACCAGGGGCGGACACTAATAGCTTGGGGCACCTGTGCAAGAATAGTGTCTGGGGCCCCCCCTCCTTTTATGGTGACAAAGCTATATATACAGTACAGACCAAAAGTTTGGACACACCTTCTCATTTAAAGATTTTTCTGTATTTTCATGAATATGAAAATTGTACATTCACACTGAAGGCATCAAAACTATGAATTAACACATGTGGAATTATATACTTAACAAAAAAGTGTGTAACAACTGAAATTAAGTCTTACATTCTAGGTTCTTCAACGTAGTCACCTTTTGCTTTGATGACTGCTTTGCACACTCTTGGCATTCTCTTGATGAGCTTCAAGAGGTAGTCACCGGAAATGGTCTTCCAACAATCTTGAAGGAGTTCCCAGAGATGCTTAGCACTTGTTGGCTCTTTTGCCTTCACTCTGCGGTCCAGCTCACCCCAAACCATCTCGATTGAGTTCAGGTCTGGTGACTGTGGAGGCCAGGTCATCTGGCGTAGCACCCCATCACCCTCCTTCTTGGTCAAATAGCCCTTACACAGCCTGGAGGTGTGTTTGGGGTCATTGTCCTGTTGAAAAATAAATGATGGTCCAACTAAACGCAAACCGGATGGAATAGCATAGGTGGTGTGATGGTGTGGGGGTGCTTTGCTGGTGACATTGTTGGGGATTTATTCAAAATTGAAGGCATAGTGAACCAGCATGGCTACCACAGCATCTTGCAGCAGCATGCTATTCCATCCGGTTTGCGTTTAGTTGGACCATCATATATTTTTCAACAGGACAATGACCCCAAACACACCTCCAGGCTGTGTAAGGGCTATTTGACCAAGAAGGAGAGTATTGGGGTGCTACGCCAGATGACTTGGCCTCCACAGTCACCAGACCTGAACCCAATCGAGATGGTTTGGGGTGAGCTGGACCGCAGAGTGAAGGCAAAAGGGCCAACAAGTGCTAAGCATCACCGCTTCAATTTTGAATAAATCCCCAACAGTGTCACCAGCAAAACACCATCACACCACCTCCTCCATGCTTCACGGTGGGAACCAGGCATGAGAGTCCAGCCGTTCACCTTTTCTGCGTGCAAAGCAGTAATCAAAGCAAAAGGTGGCTACTTTGTAGAACCTAGAATATAAGACATATTTTCAGTTGGTTCACACTTTTTTCTAAAGTGTAATGTATAATTCCACATGTGTTAATTCATAGTTTTGATGCCTTCAGTGTGATTCTACAATTTTCATAGTCATGAAAATACAGAAAAATCTTTGAATGAGACGGTGTGTCCAAACTTTTGATCTGTACTGTATAGCCACACACATACATGTATATATCTTACATTGTCTCCTTTATTATGTATATTGCCATCTCTTATTACATAGTGCCCTCTCTTGTTATGTACACCTCTGTCCCTTTCATATCGGATAATATCAAAGCCCTGTCTTTATTACATACTATCCTCCCTTGTTAGATATATAATGCAATGACGGCTGATGTACCACGGGAAAGCTTCTTTTCTAATGCAGGAGCTGATGGACTGGTCGTCTGGTCACCGGCTGCTCAATCAGCTGTCATTTTATATCTAGGAGAGGGGACGCTGTAATAAAAGAGGGCGCTGTGAATAACAAGAATTCACTATGTACATTACAGCAGAGTAAGCTATATAATAAGGGACGGCACCATACATAACTAGAGAGGATGGTACGTAATAAGGGACTATGTTATACATAATAAAAGAGGAAACTATGTAATTAAGGACACCGTTATACATAAGTGAGTACACTATATACAAAGGGACTGTGCTATATATAAGTGAGTACACTATATACTAAGGGACTGTGCTATACATAATAAGTGAGTACACTATATACTAAGGAACTGTGCTATAAATAATAAGGCTACATTCCTGTATCCATGTGCAGTGTCAGTGTGCTGTGTGCTTTTACAGACGCATTGAACATGTCCTATGCTGATCCTCAAAATCGGATCAGAACAAAACTTTCTCAGATCCGTGATTTTCATGTATGTGTCAATGGACCTATAAAACTCTGTGAGTCCGTGTGCCGTCCGATAAAAAAATATTTGGAAGCACACGGACGCTTCACACAAATATGAGAATGTAGAATAAGGGATATTACAGATAACATTATTACGCCAAGTGACATAGAACAGATATAGAATAATATCTACATCCATGCACTTACCGCTGACATCTCGTCTGATTAGAGCCGCTTTCTCCTGTTTCTTCTCCATCTGGTCAGACCTTCATGTCAACATCTCCCAGCCACAACTCGTCTTGTCACATTGATCATCGCAGCCCTGAAAATAACAAGGTCACATACATTGTATACATACTTGTGTCTCTCCCCTCAATACAGATATGTTCCCCACCATAAAAATATAAAGTGATAAGTATCACTGTGCCCCCCATTAACTATAATTTCTGCCGCCCAATAATATAAATTATTCAGTCTCTGTGCCTCTTCTCAATTACCTGTAAGGCTATGTGCACATGGAATATATGCAAGGTTTTACAGTACAGGAAAAGTAAATGAGATCCCTGAAGTCTCACGTTGCTTATTTTTTCCTTGCAGATTTGTCAATTCTTGCAGCTTATTTCACCCGTACTAATGAGTGGGTTAAAACATGTAACAAAGGCATGGCAAAAACGTTGCCAAAAAGAAATTTTATGCAGTGTCCTACCTGCCAACACATTAGGATATGCAGCAGAAGTTTCTCCTGCAAATTTTGAACGTGTGCCCATAGCCTTAGTCCTTGTCCTGTGTCCCCCCATTCATTATAAGTCCTTTATAGCATCATAATGAATTTGGGGGTGGGATAAGACATTATCAGGTACTGGGCATCCTCCGTCACCTCCCAATTCATTACAAGCCCCTGACAAAGTCGTCTTCCACCTTTCAGTTCATTATAAAATGTCCTATGCACCTTATCACTTCTCCCCAATAAATTTTATGTCCCCGATAGACGCTATCAGGGGCTTAGCACCCTCCTCCACTACCCAATTCATTTTACATCCATATGTAACATCTTCCTCCACCTCCCCTGTTCATAAGTCCCCCTTACTCCCATCCCAATCCCCCACATCCATCATTGTCCTCTCCAACACCCCCATTATTGCCCTCTCCACCACCTCCATCATTGCACTCTCCAACACCCCTTTGTTCTCCCCATCACCTCCATCATTGCCCTCTCCATCACCTCCATCTTCACCACCACCCCCATCATTGCCCTTTCCACTACCACGTCCATCATTGTCTTCTCCCCCACCACCCCAATCATTGCCCTTTCCACTACCACATCCATCATTGCCTTCTCCACCACCCCTATCATTGTTCTCCCCGACTACCCCATCATTGTCCTTTCCACCATCACCATCATTGTCTTCTCCCCCACCACCTCCATCATTGCCTTTTCCATCACCTCCATCATTGCTTTCTCCCCAACCACCCTCATCATTGCCCTTCTCCACCTACACAGACACACACACCTCCGCACACACGCACTCAGAGTTAGAGCATCACTCACCTCTCTGCACACTCCTCGATAGCTGCAGCGCGCGCACACTCTCACACGCACACAGAGCACCACTCACCTCTTGGCACATGTCCTGCAGCATCACCGTCACCGGCAGCTTCCTCTCTCTGGCACAGCCGCGCGCTGAATGATCGTGTCATCCAGCCGCGTGACTGTGACAGGAAGTGCGGGCAGAGCCACAAGGATCGCTCCCTGCCCACTGCACATGAGGGCAATCTGGCCAGTGCCCCCCCCCCCGGAACCTCGGGGCTGGAGAAACGGTCCAGATTGCCCTCATTATTAGCTCCCTTCCACCTCCGGTGCAGCCGCACTGGCTGCACATGCAGTATGTCCGCCACTGCTTTAAATTCTGTCTTATCTTAGTGTGATATAGATACTTTTATCAAGTGTGTTGCATATGCACTGTATCTGTAGAGGCATAATGCACAATGCCCTGAGTCCACCCGAGCGATCCGGGCATCAGCACCTTATAGGCTGACTCTGAGTGTTCCCAGGAAGAAAAGCCCAATTCTAACCGGTTTATTTATATAATCTTATTGGTTGTCAAATTTAGTAACAATATTTGCAAAAGATGATGAAAGTAATGTTGAGAGGTGATAGACTTTCGAGATCCTTTAGAACTCCACCAGTAGGATGGCAGCACATTCAATGAGCCGAGGATAAAATCGGGATTAAACTGGATCAACATAGAAAATAGGGAGGAACATTAATTTGTTGTAAGGTTCGTTTTCAGCAGCACTTGACCTTTCAGCACATGACTGCTGTCCTTAACCTTGAATGAAGGTTGCTTCCATTTCCATGTGTGTGAAACAATTCCTCACATGTTTACCCAGCTATCTTGTGCAAACCACTCTGTAATGCTTAACCCTTGTTGGGCAGAATGCACACTTACGTCTGCCTTGTGAGGAGGTAGCGCTGAGCGCCCTCTATTGAATTACAGAGATGTTTCATGGTTCAGATTACACTGGACTGTACAGCAGTCCTAAGAGTACATGTTCATCTCAGTGCACATTGCATCTGACTCTTCCATCTGACCTTTTCCAATGCATGCCTTTCATAATATACTTTTTATGACGGAACAATGTTGCGTTTTCCTATGCTGTTGAAAAAAAGGTACACTGACACAGCACTCTGACAGAGCACACTCTTGTAGTCCATTGAGAGTAGAGCCCTATCAGTATATTGAGCTTTTTTTCAGTCTATACTCCAAATGTAGACTCAAAACATGATGTGAACAGCATCTGTTCTGCATAGGTTGGTTTACCCACAAGTACAGAAATTTCCCTATAAACTTCTATGGGGAAATTGGTTTGACAAAAATAACAATATTCTGTATGCCATTATAGATTACAATGTAAAATAATTAAAGGAAACCTGTCTCCTCGTTTTGCTGCTATAAGATGCGGCCACCGCCTTTCGGGGCTTATCTACAGCATTCTGTAATGCTGTAGATAAGCCCCCCGTCCGACCTGAAAGAGAAGAAAAATAAGTTTGACTATACTCACCTGGGGGCGGTCCGGTCCGATGGGTGTTGCAGGTTCGGGTCTGGCGCCTCCCATCTTCATGCAATGTTGTCATCCTGCTTGCTTCCGAATACTGCTGGAATCGAATATTGTTTTTGCAATATTGGTCGAACACAGCCGGCACAAATAGTGTTCGAATATGGCACGAATATGTCAAAATCAGATTCGGGGCCAAAATCTGAACAAATTCGCTCATCTCTATTCATGGCGCATTATAGAACTGTACTAATAGCAGTGTTTTACTCTCTTGTAACAGACTCTTACCCTGGGAGAGATTGTCAGCACACGTCATTATGAAAAAGCCTAATACCGAGCAGTCCTGTGTATCACCCTTGTTATGTTCAGTCTTATAACAGCCTCAGCCCAAGCCTGTTTCCTCTCCGCACTGAATGGTCTGCAACAGCAGTATTCCAAGTATTTGTCAGTTTTTGATGCAGCATTTGCTATGGACTTTCAAAGATTTTTTTTATTGTGGTGCCAAACATTGCTGCTTCTTGCTTTTGGAAACTCATGTAGAAAAATTCTTAAAGGGGTAGAAACAAGCAGCATGCATACTTCCTAGTCTCATCAATTTACTCCGTTATTTTTGGCTTGTCTCATCGTCTGACAGTTGCTTGATCTGAAAGGTATCCTGCTGATTGTAAGGCAATTTGTCCATGTACATATCTGACTCAGGCATTTCTTTAGTTATAAGAATTACAAAGGGACATGATCCCCTTGTAATCATTAGTAAGAACACTCTATCTGTTCACATGTTACTATTTCCTTGAGAATTTGCCAGACTGTGGACTAGACTCCACATTTTCACATTAAATGGTAATCACATTAGTTATGATTATGTTAATAATGACTTAAAAGAATTGCCCTGCTTCAGCCATACTTGAGATTTGGCGTAAACATAATGCTTGTTTTATCCCTTTAAGATGTTAGTGCTTGTCCAGACGGTCCTCAAAGTGTATCTAAACAGCTGAAATGATACAAATTTTTCTCAGGAACTGGGTTTGTATTGTATTAGCAATACCAGTATGCATCTGACATTTCACATCTAGTATTCATATAAGTGCTGCTGGGTGCAGACTCCTTCTACTACCCCTACTTGATGTGGACCGTATGTTGTGTCATCTCGATTCGCAATTACATGATACAATAGTCCTCTCATTCATATACTGGGTAACTCTTTTTTTGAGAGATTTGTAAATTAAATATATGTATAAAGTTCCTCGTCTGCTGTATCTGTCCGATAAATTTGGATTTAAAACCTGTAATTAAGAATTTATAGCAATTATTACTACCATTCATGACTGATAACCATTCCTATACCTCATTGCGAAGGAGGTAACAAGCAGTGAACATAAATTCTGGTATTGTTTTCAAAAGACCCTTTGTGGGCTGATCTCCAGTTATCTATTGATTCATTAATCAAAATTACTCTTGATGTGTTTTTATACACCATTGACTCAAAATAAAAATGTTCTGTTTAAACATGATTTTGACTAGTCTCTTTTTTTTTTTTTTTTTTTTAAATCAGAAAAGAGAAAATCTGTATCCAGGCACAAATCGTTAAGGCATTTTCACACCAGAAAATCTGCAGTGAATCCAGAACAACAAAATACATGTTGCACATTTTGCTGTGGCTTTGCCACCAATTTCACTTTTTCTTAAGCCTCTTTCACACATCCGTGTCTCCGGAACGTGTGGTAACAGTTTTTCGCACGTACCAGAGACACTGACACACGTAGACCCATTTAAATGAATGAGTCTGTTCACGTCAGTGTTTCCGTGTGCACCACATGTAGACATGTCCGTTTTTTACCATCAGCACGGGCGGCAAAACATCCTGCACACGGAGAACACACATTGATGTCATCCGTGTGACCCGCATCGGCATCGTGGAAGAATCGCTACAGTAAGCTCTATTCCCCGGCGCCTGGTGCTGAAGACGGCTCTCATCATTCTCCCCTGCTCTGCCGGCGATCGGCACAAGCAGGGGAAAATGATGAGCGTTATATTAAAGTCAGAACAATGACAGCAGGTGGGGGCTTTTGGGACTATTACTCCCATCATCCGACACCTGCTGCCGCTAATAGCAGTGACAGCAGGAGCAGATGACTGGGGTATTCCTCCCCCCGCCACCTGCGATATAATTACGTGTGGGTTTGGTTTGGTAAAATCCTTTTTTTTTTATTTTTCACATAGACATAGACTTGAATGGGTGAGTCTTATCTGATTTCCAAAGGAAACTAGTGCATCTTTCTCACATGCAGGTTTGGTCAGTTAAATTTTTTTTTATAACATTGGTCCGAGTGCTGTCTTTTTTTTTTAGCAATATAGAGATTTTCCAGCTAGAAAATCAGCTTTTTATACTGTGCAACCTGTGTGAACATATCCTAAAGTAAAGTTAATTAGATGCTGGGTGAGTAGTAGGTTCAACTTCATTTCAGTGTAAGGCATCATGTGTAATATTATCTTACTGCCAAATTTATTATACTATAAATATTTCCTTTACCCGCCCCTCCCCCCAAAAAAAAAAGAGTTGCAATACCACCTTATGTATCTTCTATAAAGCATTTTGTTTTCCAGGAATCCATTCTAGTGACAAATTAACTGACACAAGAATATTTTAATCAGTATTTGTAAGACAAACCCAGGAGTGAGGCCGGGGTCACACTTGCGAGTGTGATGCGAGAAACTCGTGCGAGTCTTTGGCCTCTACCCGGCACTGCCACCGGCACTCGGACCGGAGTGTTCAGCTGCATAGAAATACATGCAGCCGCACACTCTGGTCCGAGTGCCGGCGGCAGTGCTGGATATTGATGCGAGTTTCTTGCATCACACTCACAGGTGTGACCTCGGCCTGAGTCTGAAGAACAGAAGAGATAACTATAATGTCAAGATTTCTTTTATCTTTGTAGGGTCTCCTCTTAGCTCTGGTTCACAAAAACTCAAACACTAACCAAATACACAACTGTGAATTATTACTCATAGTACTGGCCCCAGCTTGTCTTTTACAGCAGAACTACTAAGAACATTAAATATTAACAACTCTTCTTTCATTAGCTTGAACAGTTCAATAGTGATAATTGATGAGGATTGTGATATAGATCCATATAATGTGTCTATGATAGGATTCAGAGCACAGGATATAGGAGTTGTCATGTGGACACTGGCACTTAATTACTAAAGGTGTCTGGTATCCATTTGACAAAGTACCAGGTCATCCTCTACTTTTTATTGATCTGATGGTCTGCGTGTGCAAACACAAATGTACTAAAATAACATTTAAGTAAAACTAAAACATGGCACATTGCACCCACTAGATGGTAGCCTTCAAATTCCTGTCACTTTCTTCATCCTTTGGTCTCACACAATGGTCCTCCATATCCACCCATACAGACTGGTGTTATGATTCGGTAACCGAGGAGGATAATAGAGAAATAGGCTAGGCAACCAGACACCCAGAGAGGTTGGTAACTTAGCGGATTGCAGACCCCTAAACTGACAACACAACTAGAATTAGCCGTGGGACGTACCTATGATGCCCTAGACGCCTCCCAAGTCCAGCAACAGCTAACACACCCCCAAGAAACTTCTCACAACTTGACACATAAGTTCTGACTCTTCGGCTGTCCACCATATCCTCACTTCATGACTCAGAGATAGCCACCGTTTTCTACAACACCGCACTGTTATCAGCCATTGACTTGGTCATCCCTCTTGTACAGAGCAAAGGGCAACAAATCAGTAAACAACCCTTGCACATCTCACCATGAGGAAGAAAATGCACTTGCACATTCAAACAAGCAATTCTCACATTCAAGTCTGCCCTTATCTCTGGTAAACAAGAATATATCACAACCCTCATCATCTTTATTCCATAACCCCAAATAATTATTCAACACTTAACTCCGCATCTGTTCATCACCCTCATTTCCATAGAAGACTTTGCCACACATTTCAAAAATAAGATCGATCAAATCAAACAAATCTGTACTGTTCCATCACCCCTTCATAAAACAGACCAATGCCCTTTCCCCATAACCTTCCTTCCCAAAATCATGGAAGATGCTGATGACACTCTGGTATTTTGGACAGCAGAGAGTTGATATCTGAGCCAGAGTGTCATATCAGCCATATCCTCCTTCTCATCATGCTTCCTAAGGCTGAGGTCACAATGGCGATTAAATCGTACCAGTAGAAAGAGATGAAATATCGCTTTGCAGTCAAACCAATATTAATCTATGGAG
>VIAB01007002.1:46484-64399 GCA_009801035.1 Oophaga pumilio | reverse complement strand
GGCTAACACAGTACAAAGATATACATCTTTACTGTATCAAAACATTCTGAGAATTTGAGGGGATCTTCTTCCTTTTCCTATGAGCAGTGTGCAGACAGAATTATGTGAAATTCAAAAGGACAACCTGCTATTTACAGGGGTTGCACAGACTCTACAACGGCAAAATGCTTTTTTTTTGGAGACTGGGAAGCGGAGCGATTAACCCCATGTGGGAGCTGAAGTGACGGCCATAGTAGTCACCCAACTTTCCCAATAACGGCTGAATAGTATGAAATAGGTAAGTAAAATAACTTCAGAGTTTTTGATTTTGGGGGAAGACGATACTTTACATTAGTTACACCCCTTCTGGTGCTTCAGAGTTTTCCTTCAGCCGTTGCCCGGTTTTCACAGAGTTAACAGAAATTTTACAGTTCCAAGCTGTCAGGATTCGGATGTCCGGGTGACGATCTGGATGCACATGACATGGTGAAGAACCGTCTCATGTTATCCTGGCAGGTGCCAGCGAAACCAGAGATGCCCTGATGCCACCTACAGCTCCATGGCATGATCTGCCGGGGTGGGGGGTAAGATGAGCTGCCTCCTCTGTCCTCAGATACCTTGTGGTACATAATAGCCCTTTCTACCCAGTTGTAGCATTGTCATGGTGACCAGGGAAGGAAGCGGGTACCGGCGGCAGAGTTTTGTGGGTCACACGGCTGAGTTCTTTCTGAGCCCATCGACACTATAGGATGGATTGTCACAAGCTGCGGCTCCTGCTCCTCCTGCAACTTTCTGCACTGATCGGTGAGTTTCCTGAACGGACGTTGGGGAATTGCTATGTAAGTGATTTCCTTACAATTATGGGACCTCTCCTACTCCTGGGATGGAGGCAATTGCCATCTATATGATATCACGTGTGCTTGCATAGGGGACCCAGTCCCACCCTTGTTGGGTAATTGCCATTTAAGCGATTGTCTATTATCAGATGACTTCTGCTCACAACGAGGAACATACATGTCACCGCCCGACTTATGAGACCGCTTACGCTACGGCGATTTATGGGACTGCTGTAATGCAAGAAAGAAATATACCATACGAAGTAGTGACGGGGATGTACTTGTGGGGGGGGCATTTAAAGGGGTATTCCGGAATCACACAGGTCACACCGCAGGGGGATATGGCGGAGACATGGCTGTACACTCATGGCTGCAACTGTCCATCGCAGACATTACTGGGGGCCTTCACTCATGGACTCCCCATTTGTGATTCTATCACAGGAAGATCATTTGGAAAGTTTTGTGTCATGATGACCCCATCCTGTTAGAGCATTATGGGGGGTCCCCGATGGTCTGCAGATGGATGACCGTTCATCAGGGCGGCAGGTATAGCATGCGACATACCCAGCCGGAGGGAATACCAGTGACGGCGCATTCCCCGGACACATCAGCCGAACAGTGACAATCGTTATTAACCCCTCACTTACCTGTAATATCATCCATGATATTTGCCCTTTCATTTCCTGCAATATTCCCCATCATTAACCCTTTTCTTAATTGCAAAAAGGAACACTTTCCATACCTGTGCTATAGCCCATCATTAACCAGTTCCCTGCCAGCGCTGTCCCATCCCGGGGTGGACAGGTCATTTCTATGCAATGAGCGACTAATCAGCTTAATGGAGATTTTCCAGGAACACGAGGCAGGACTCGGCTCAGCGCCTGCACTTCCAGGAATCCTGAGTGTCACAGAATCTGCGACAGAGAAGGAAGGATTGTCACATGAAGGATCCGAGGCGACTACAATAAATGCAACGTGACATGGGGAGAAAATGATGCAAAGGGCTTCTCAGGGACCCCATAGATCCCAGTGTCGTGACTCATGATCATTGCATATTTACCTTCATTTTCTCAGCCTTCTGCTCATTCTGACCTTTCAGGTGCATGAATGTACTGCTAGAGCCACACTGACACTGAGCAGAGGATGGGTCCATCCCTTTTACCCTGCAGTTTAGATACAATTTAGAAGAGTATTTAATTTGCTCCTTTTCAGCTGTATCACTGGTGCAAAGACAAGGCTGAGGTTGTTACAACTTGTCAGTGCAGTAAATGTATCACAGAGGATTGTGCAGACTGGACACAATTGTGACAAACCTTCAGCTGTGATGCCTTTTAGGTTTTTCAGCCTTTTGAGCTATTAGCAAGCAGAGATCTTGATAATGGTGCGAGACAGAAACATAAAACACCAGAATCTGCGGCACTTTCCATTATATGTGATTGACACAATGACTGTCAGCTCACGAGACCAGAAGAGGGAACACTGCAGTAATAATTGATCTGTGATGTTCCAGGTGGGGGGAAGAAGACCATGCCCCGTATTATCGGGGGGTATTCAGTGTCGCCTTACTCCACGCGGTACCTGGTGTCTCTGAGGAGGAATACTGGGCTCCACTTCTGTGGGGGTTCGCTGGTCAGCAGGTTCTGGGTCCTCACCGCCGCCCACTGCAAGATCAGGTAAGTAGAGGAAAGCCGGGAGACAATATGGCTGCTGGTGGCGGACGGGGATGTGATCTGAACTTGATCTGTAAAGCAGTGAATGCTGTCATACTCCAGTCACTTCCAAAGCTGCAGTTACAAATCCTGTACTTCATCTCTCTGCTGCCCCTGATGGTGACTGTAAAGCATAGTGACTAGGGTTGAGCATTCCGATACCGAAACCCGGTTCCGATACCTGAAATCCAATGTAAGTCTATGGGAACAAAATATCGGAAGTAACCGGGTTTCGGTATCGGAATGCTCAACCCTAATAGTGACATTTCTGCTGGGCCCAAGGTGCAGCCAGCTGCTCTGTAAATGCAGCTCTGGATGTGACTAGAGGCCTGAACCTGTACAGTGTTCCCGATGTGACATTTGACGGATCTTACGTATAAACCGCGGTGATCATTCATCGTGTCCAAAGACAGAACCAGATGGTGCTCATCGCCGGGGAATATTCCTTGTCCATCTTCGAAGGGACGGAGCAGATTTTCCGGCCTGTGAAGCTCGTGTGTCACCCCGACTACAGCTCGTCCTCCAAGAACGCCGACATCATGCTGATCAAGGTGAGCAAATGTAACACTGCGGGTGACGGGGGTCACACTGCGACCCACAAGACAGCAACAAGAAAGTCACACAATGTCCAACTGCTGATCACATAGCTGTGCGCACACAGAGCACAGCCGCGCACACTCACACAGAACACAGCAACAAACCCACAGAGCACAGCCGCGCGCACACTCACACAAAGCAAAGGACAGCAACAAACCCACAGATCACAGCCGTGTGCACACTCACGCAGAGCACAGCCACAAACACAGAGCACAGCCACGCGCACACTCACACAGAACACAGCAACAAACTCACAGAGCACAGCCGCGCGCACACTCACACAAAGCAAAGGACAGCAACAAACCCACAGATCACAGCCGCGCGCACACTCACACAGAGCATAGCAACAAACACACAGCACAGCCGCGCACACAAAGAGCATAGAGGATAGCAACAAACACAGAGCACAGCCATGCGCACACTCACACAGAGCTCAACAACAAAAAAAACCAGAGCACAGCCGTGTGCACACTCACACAGAGCACAGCCGCGCGCAAACAGAGCAGAGGATAGCAACGAATACAGAGCACGGGTGAGCACACAGAGCACAGACGCGCGCGCGCACACAGAGCTCAGCCACGCACAGGGCATAGCCACCAACACATACAGAACTATAAACACAGAACAGCCACGCAGAGGATTGCCACATGCACAGAGCATAGACACGCACAGCCCATAGCCACAAACAGAGCATAGCCTCACACAGAGGACAGCCATTCACGCTCAGAGCATAAACACAAGCGTGCAGACCATGGACACACCCATGCAGAGTACCGACATACACAGTATTGCCACACAAAAAACAGCCGCACACAGGGCATCGACACACAGACTAGACACTCTGCAGCTCTATTTCTGCACAGAAGTGGTCAGTAAAGCTTAGATGAGACTTGTTGGCTTCTTATGGACTCTGGTTCTGTATTATTAACATTGGGGGTTTACCGCACTAAATACCCAACATGTGAACTTACCCCAAGTGTAAATTCCCACGTTGCAGTTTTGCTGCAGAAATTTCTGCAACTTGTGTAAAAGACAAAGATTCAAAGCAACAGAACAGAACAAAAGTTTCCACCCCAGATGTCAGAGCAAATATTTAATGACCACTAGGAGTAATGTAAATGCATGAGACGTAATGCCACCGCCATTTGTTTTCACAGCTGAATCGTGCTGCGGTGTATAACTCCTTTGTGTCCATAGTGCCTCTTCCCGCACAGGGGGTCTCGCCCAGCGAGGGTCGCCTGTGTCAGGTGTCCGGCTGGGGCTACACCAGTGCAGTCAGCGGCAAAGCCTCTGACACTCTGCGCAGCGTCAAACTACCAATCGTCCCTGTGCGACTGTGTAACAGCTCTGCCTCGTACTCCGGACACATCACCAGGAACATGATCTGTGCCGGCTACAACAATGGGGGAAAAGACTCCTGCCAGGTAACAGTCATTCCCCTGTTCTGCCTGCAGGGGGCAGGAGAGACAATCAGCTCTATATGGGAGAAAATAGAAACGTACTACAGTACTGAAATATCACCATATAGTGATAGATATCAGAACCAGACGTAATATCGCCATACCGTGCCCAAGAAATATCGCCATATAGTGCTAGATGTCAACACTAGCCGTAACACCGCCATACCGTGCCCAAGTAATATCGCCATATAGTGCTAGATGTCAGTACCAGCTGTAATACCATACCGTGCCCAAGTAATATCGCCATATAGTGCTAGATGTCAGCACTAGCCGTAACACCGCCATACAGTGCCCAAGTAATATCGCCATATAGTGCTAGATGTCAGTACCAGCTGTAATACCATACCGTGCCCAAGTAATATTGCCATATAGTGCTAGATGTCAGTATCAGCCAGTTCACACATAATGCTACCATACAGGAAATTCATATCTAGTACTGTTATACAGTACATAAATAATACGGCCATCTAGTCCTCACATAATACTGAGGTACTGTTCCTATATAATAGTGTTGTCCAGTACTTATTGTTACATTTGTTTCACCCCTCGGCCCCTTTTAACCCCTCACTATGTGGACATGTATTACGGACACTTTGGGTAATTTCTCACCTTCTTCATTACAGGGCGACTCCGGAGGACCCCTTGTCTGTGACGGGCGAGTGTTTGGCATTGTATCCTGGGGTCACAGCTGTGCGAACCCCAAATATCCCGGGGTGTATACGGCCGTGGCCAAGTTCCAGAAATGGATTTACAGGACAATATTTTAAAGGAATTCAACATCTGTGTTGAAATGTTGTGACTAATGACCTCGGGGTGCTACAGCCAAAAGAAGAGGGGGGAAGTGGGGCGCATGGACACAGTGACCTCTGACTCGCCCTCCGATACCGTCCGTCACAGTATAATGGTGCTTGGCCAGCACACCGGTGATGCATGGGTTACATTTCAGCTTCGACAGGAAAATCATAACCATTGGGGGCAAGGGGAACAAAAAAAAGAATTCATGGGTTCATATGTTCAAAGTGTATCTGCACCCCAAGTTTGAAGCAATGAATACAACTGATGACTCCCCATGGTCTTGGTGTCAGCCTGTGCCTTTACTCTCTTGTCTGATCATTGTTGTGCTTCTTTGGGAGGGAAATCTACAAATCTGTGAAGCACGAAGAGGCAGTCTGCTCTACAACAGCTATAAACACTTCTGTACCTGTGGCACTAACTTCTCAGCAATGTTACATAGATGACAGATTCATGGTGCACGTCAGGTCTCATAGTATCCCTTGTATACGGCGGGCCTTGTGGGATGTGTCTGGTGTACGGCGGGCCTTGTGGGATGTCCCCGATGTACGGCGGGCCTCGTGGGATGTCTCTGGTATACAGCGGGTCTCATGTTTTATCCCCAGTATACAGCAGGTCTTGTGGGGTGTTCCCAGTATACAGCGGCCCCCCTTTTTTGGTCCCGGTATACGGTGGATCTCGTGAAATGTCCCTGGTGTACGGCAGGCCTAATGGGATGTTTCCGGTATACAGAGGGTCTCATGTTTTGTCCCCAGTATACAGCAGGTCTTGTGGGGTGTTCCCAGTATACAGCAGCCCCCCCTTTTTTAGTCGCAGTATACGGTGGGTCTTGTGAAATGCTCTCGGTACACAGCAGGCGTCGTGAGGGTATATGGCAGGTATCATGTTCCCAATATGTGACTGGTCTTATGGGTGGTCCTGGTATACAGCAAGGTCATCAATATGTAAACTCCTCTTGGGCTATTGGTGGTCACCCAGCTTTCACAGGAACAGAAACAAAAGGAATGACTATTTTTTGGTTGAAATAAAGTGGAGGAAAAGACGAGGACACCGGCTGTACGGAAGCACAGACGTCTCCAGCTACTGGCTGCCATGACACAGTGACCTGCCAGCATCGGCCTGAAGGTCGGAGCCCTTATTACATATACTGATTTTCCTCCTAGGCAGGTGAGGGAGTAATAGGATGTGGGGTTCTATGCCCTCCCTCCATCCATCGATCAGCGTCTTCTACGTTTTGCTTTTCTACAGAGACTATAGAAATTGTAACTTGTTGTCATAGCAACATTGGTGACATCAGGCAGATTGGGAATTCAATACGTTTCTTAAGCAACAATGTATCCAAAAGAGTCATCACTTCCTACATGGTTCTGGGGGCAAATTTTGACATTAACCTCATTCCTTAACAAGTTTCAAGAGTCCTTCATGAGTAAGACTTTGAGATAGGATAAATACAGAAGGTAGTGATACATGATAAGACCCTGTCTGCAGACACCACTAGGGGGAGCTCCCTGTATACAGAGATAAATGATAAGATCCTGTCTGCTGTCACCACTAGGGGGAGCTCCCTGTATACAGATACATGATAATGTCCTGTCTGCAATCACCACTAGGGGGAGCTCCATGTTTACAGAGATACTGTCACAACACAAATGTCGGGTGATCTGGGACCAGGGGCTCCTTCCCTGTCCCTAACACTAGGGGGCACCTTAGCTCGCCCTGATCCCTGGGATACTTCAGATGGCGAAGATGCCTTATCTCCTGAGTTAGCCCTCCGTCTGTCCTCTTCCACCACCCAGAGAAGAGGGGGAGCTACTGTGAACTGTAGTATACACCAACCCAACAAACAAGGCACAACAGAAAAGGGTTAGCAGAAAACTCCAGCCATACAAAATATTCACTCACATATAACAGAGGAATGCATCAGGGTGTGAAGGTAGGGGAATAAACCAAACTAGAGAAGGATAAGGAATTATCACGCATTCAAACCAAGCAACAGTCGCAGATAATTCCTTTAGCTCTCCTTCTCACACATGCTCTTCTCCCTCCATTAGCCATGCAGCAAATGCTAGCTCTGACAAGGATTAGTAACCCCAGATTATAAAGGGGAAAGGAGTGGCTAACCGAGATCAGCTGTGAGAACAGGGTTTCCCAACACGGCCGATTAACCCGTTATGCCAGAAGAAATGCTTCTTCTCAGCGCCGGAGTAGGAGCAATCAGACGCTGCGGTCTTCTGGCTCCACAGTCGCAGTAACCCCGTGACAGATACATGATAAGATCCTGTCTCTACAGCCACCACTAGGGGGAGCTCCCTGTATACAGAGATACATAAGATTCTGTCTGCAGTCACCACTATGAGGGAGCTCCATGTATACAGAGGTACATGACAAGATCCTGTCTGCAGTCACCACTAGGAGGAAGCTCCCGGTATACAGAGGTACATAACAAGATCCTGTCTGCAGTCACCACTAGGAGGGAGCTCCCTGTATATAGAGGTACATGACAAGATCCTGTCTGCAGTCACCACTAGGAGGGAGCTCCCTGTATACAGAGGTACATGACAAGATCCTGTCTGCAGTGACCACTAGGGGGAGCTCCCTGTATACAGATACATGATAACATCCTGTCTGTAGCCACCACTAGGGGGAGTTCCCTGTATACAGAGATACATGATAAGATCCTGTTTGCAGTCACTGGAGTCATCAGCATCATTTACGTGGGGCTCAGGTCTAGGATGTGACCCTAAAAGCAAATGTTCAATACGGTGGCATCATTTTCAAGATCTATTTTTGCTGGGATTGAATAAACACAATCTTGCTTACATTGGAGGGATCTTTGTGGCAAAGACAGAATTCATTTTATTCATATTGTCACTTTTTAAAGACCTCTGTATCCTGTCAATAAATGGAAAGCAGAGAAAATCTCTGGCTATGAGATTGTTGCATTCACTGACAGCAAGCAGAGATTGTGAAAAAATAGAGGCTTTCTATATTTATATCCTGTGTGAATGGAAATCTGGAGTCTGGTGTTGTACTTGAGCCCGGAGTCAATCCTCGTTTGTATACATTGTGTACACACAACATGGGAGCGGCAGCGAGATGTCATCACAGACAATCAGCGCAGGGTTAATAACAATCGCTTACAGTCACACGGAAGGAAAATTTCTACTGCAGGCAAAAAATCCACACCAGCAAGTAGAAGAAAAGTTCCCAGAAAAGCTATAAATAATAAAAAAAGAATGGTAAAATATAAAAAATAAAATATAAAAATATAATAAAATAAAAAAATATCAGATGCAACCTTTGCTGTCTGACAACCACTATTGCTGCCACTATTTTTCTCACTCTGGTTGTCATTGTGAAATTTGCTTATTGAGGGTTTGGAAAATCAAGGCCACAACCAACACGGCTGCAACTACAGCTTCCAGTAGGGGGATGTCACCCAGCTTTCACAAACTCTGATCAACCATAACGGACTCGAGTGAATTCTGCACATCCAATGCATATGAACGGTGTTTCCACAATACATTGGAAACTTTAAGGAAAAGTTGAGGATTAACCTCTTCCCCATCCTTGGTACTAAAAATGGGCCATATAATTGTGCACATGAGCAGAAGTGATCCAAAAGGTTCCAGAGCTCAAGTCGTGGCAGAATGTGAGCAGAAAAGACGGCCATATTGGTAGTCACCCAGCTTTCCCATGTGCAGATAAAACAGAAATTCATCATTTCTATCTACAATTTGCAGAACAGAATAAAACCATGAAGCCGTCATCACATCACAAGCACCAGGCACAGCAAGAGCATAATAAGTTACAACGTGAAATGGCTGATAACAGGAAACAATAGACAAACTTATTCACAAGCAGAAGGTATACCGTCTCTTTAATTTACAGACTGGATCGCTGATAAATTTACGCAAGAGACACAAATGCTGGGACGTGCGGTTTATTGGCACAGGTTATAATCCGATATTTCCCATAGTTAACACTTCCTGGAAACCACTGATTGCACCAAGGCCATCGTTTTAGGGAACAGCCTCAGCTGCTTATGAACCTCTTGAGATGACAAGACTTCTGGGCATACGCATTACAAATTACAAGGTGGCCACTGAATGTTATGTCTGTCTATGGGGACCACCAGCAAGAAAGACAGAGGTCAGTGAACAATGCAGCCTTCATAAGTAACTCGCAGCTATCAGCCCTCATCGACATCTAGCAAGAAGTCACCACCATCTACAAGCAACCAAGCCCAGTCTGTGCCCACCACCAGGGAGGGAGCGGAGTGCCAGCGGGTGGCATCAAACCACTTTGCCCCAGCCAGGGTAATAAGATACAAGGCAGACAGCTGATTTTTTTGCCCCGGTGACCGAGCCTGACTGTCCCTGTGTCACATGGAGTCTGGACGAGACCGGGATATGGAGGTGCTCGGGAAAGGGCTCAGTAGATAGTCCTCATGGGGCGCTTCCAGTCGGACAGCTGTGTGCTTGGGGTGAAAAAGAGTTTTTGGGCCAAAGCTCTTTGGATGTTGAGTCTCCGGAGGTCCTGGGCAAGTCCCAGGATGATGTCACAGTGTAGATGCTGATGAAGGATCACCCTCTGGGGGTCCGTCCAGTCCTCACCACCCTCCTCCTCCTCCTCCAATATTGAGCTCAGCCTGGGCACAGTCCTGCTCCTCTCCACAGGTGGGTTATATGAGCAGGTCCCATTCAGGATCTTCCTCAGAGGAATTTTGGGAACCGCCGACTCCCCTAGAAGCGCCTTCTGTACCCTCCTAAAGTCACTTTGCCTCTTAAGCCTTTTGAACTCGTTGAAGGCGACCATGGAGGTCTGGCACAGGGTCTGCTCCATGGCTTTAGCCTTCTCCGCCTTGGAGACCAGGGCGGCATGGCATCTTAGGACCACTGCCTTGTTCTTAATTTGGTGTCTGTAGACCCAGGAGAAGACCTTGGGATGCCCGGTGTCCGCTGCGCAGTAGGTGATACGGTGCAGGAGGTAGGCATGGACCGTTTTTCTAGAGCCTCTTTTGGAGGGGCTCATCCTAATGCCATAAGACCCCAAAGAGAGTTTCATTTTAGTGCTGCAGCCCCCTGATTCGCTCTTCTGCCAGATCTTATTGACCGCTTCCACTGTGCAGCCCTCTCCCTTGGCCTGGAGGGTCACGGCATTGCCCAGGTACCACACTGTGTATGATGGGTCCTCTTGGTTTAGGACTACCTTCTGCCTCCGGCTGCTGAAGACATTGCCCAGGCGCTCCAGGGGCAGGAGGTCAGGGCAGGAGTGAAGGAAGGAGGACAGCAGGGAAGAGTAACTCACCCCCTTCCCCTTCTTATCCTTCTTCACCAGCACAAACTTGCTTTTCCTCCAGGGCAGCATGGTGCGATCTCCAGTGCAGGAGCCTTGTGCTGTGGAGCAGGGAGCCTGGATGCTGAAGGAGTGAGGAGGAGAAGGCTGCAGCTGCCTCCCTCTTCCTCTGCCACACCTCTGCTATTCCAACTTCATCACTGCTGCTAGAAAACCACAGCCCCGTTATTTGCACAGGCAGCGGGCGCACACTCGCCCACAGGCAGCGCCCCCCACCGTCACCAGAACAGAAAGCTACCCATACATGTACACAGCATGCAGATTATGGAATTGCTATTTATGCAACTTTTTCATGTCAAATCTTCCTAAGAATGAGTGTCCTCTCCAAATAAATCCACTTGCCCTTCAGGAAAGCAGCTTTTTTCCCCCTACAGGACAATCCGTAGTGTGAGAAAGCTGATTGACATCATTAGATGGTACTACAGCATCTAGTGATCCCACCTGCCCCATCAGGGGGCATCAGTTCCTGCACCACTAGGCAGTATTCCTTATGGGAGTCTGGAAACGCAGGAGGACACTGAATGCGAGTGGTAATGGCAGACGTTAATTCTCAATCAGCTTTTCTAGAAACTATTACAGTTTGTTTGATACACTCGCCGATCAGGGGTCTGGGAAAGCTGAGTGACAGCTCCGCCGGGAGCAGCAGTGGGTCATCGGAAAAGGACTCCATTTAGGGAAGGGTCATAATTGATTTACTGAATGTGTCCATCAGATAATTTATTGCTACTGAGTTTCCAGTACATTGCTTCGCTGTATCAATGTAGGACATGCTCTCCGAGGAGACATTGACTGACGGAAACCAATCGATTGGAAGGATCACGAGCACCTGAGAACATCTCACAACACAGACAACATACTATAACCTCAGCGCAGGGCAATCACAACCCGCAAATGCCACACCATGAATATCCACTATCAGCCATTTCATTAATACCACTCATACTGGGCATCTCCCTCTCTGAGGTCTGGACTCCACATTCCTCTGCAGGAGTCCTGTGTACCTGGCAGCAGAGGTTTGGTACGGCCTACATGCATTGCATGTGATGTGGGGATCTGGAAATATCATCACTTTCACGATCTGACCATTATGGACTCCACTGCCAGGACGGCAGAGCTGTACAATGTTAAGGGGGCAGTATGTGTCTGATACACGTCACCCTAACACCTTGCAGAACGTCGCCCCGTCACCCTGCCTCTCCTGATGTGCCTCCTTCCCATAGTGCACCCATCTCTTACAAAGATAAAATGACACTCGATGTCCATATGATGCAAAACAGGAATCAGCAGACCAGGCCGGCGTGCACCAAGGACAGACACCCCCACCAAATCCAATACGCACCAGGGAGACCCCCACCAAATCTGCCATGAACAGGGGGTACCCCTGCCAAATCTGCTGGAAACCAGGGGCACCCCCAAAAACACCCCTGCGCACTGGGAACACCACCGCAAAAGCCACTGCGCACCGGGGACACAACCACAAAATCTGCCACGCACCAGACACCCCTCCACCAAATCTGCCATGAACAGGGATACCCCTGATAAATCTGCTGGAAACCAGGGGCACCCCCACAAACACCCCTGCGCACTGGGAACACCACCGCAAAAGCCACTGTGCACCGGGGACACCACCACAAAATCCGCCACGCACCAGACACCCCTCCACCAAATCTGCCATGAACAGGGGTACCCCTGCCAAATCTGCTGGAAACCAGGGGCACCCCCACAAACACCCCTGCGCACTGGAAACACCACCGCAAAAGCCACTGCGCACCAGGGACACCACCACAAAATCCGCCACGCACCAGACACCCCCCCCCACCAAATCTGCTGTGAACAGGGGCACCCCTGATAAATCTGCTGGGAACCAGGGGCACCCCCACAAAAGCCTGTGCGCGCTGAGGACATCCCCACACAAAGGTGCTGCGCACCGGGGACCCCACCACAAAAGGCTATGGCTGACGGGTGTATGAGCACAGACTGTTCCCGTATACGATAATGAGGCAATACTCAAATGAATACTACCAGCATTACCACAGCCTCAATGTTCCCCATGAGAGAGTCGTCGGCATGAGGCTCCAGGCTGTCGTCAGAAATCTAGGCCTCTGTTGCCCATAGCAACCAACCAGAGCTCAGATTTCCCTCCTCACAAGGCTGTTACAATGAAAGCTGCGCTGTAATTGGTTGCTATGGGCAGCAGAGCCGATGCCGACATCTCCCCCAGCGCCAGGCCTGAGGCTCCTGTATAACATTTCAGGCATTTTTGACAGAAAATAGTAGTCAGCATGCCCCCAAATGTATAAAACGTATCACCAGAGACCCCCCTCTACTGGGGCCACGTCCACAACCCAGTTATTGAGGGAGTGCACCTGCCGCCCCTCTCTGAGTCACATGACCGCGTCTCATTCATCCATTATCGTTACATTGGCGCCAATATCGTAACATGAATGAAGTCAGCGCTAAATATTCACTAATCCCCCCCACCTTCCAACAAGATGAATACTAATGCCTCCGCGTCAGAAAACTTTCTATATTTATCAGCTGAGCTCTGTTTCTACGGCAACCGAAGTTCTGAAAATGATGTCAAGTAACGAACTTCACAAAGTTGCCATGGAAACTGACAGGAGACAAAAATTAATATCGGAATAATTTCTGCTCATCGGTCGCCCCTCAGAAAGTAGCAAACGCCATCCCTCCAACTGGGGGGCAATCTGACCAGGGAGAGCGGCACCTCGTAATTACCATATTATAGCAAATCCTTAACCACTTAATGTCGCCTATTTCTCTATTTTTTTTTGCGCTATTCCCCCCCTCCACCTTTCTTTCTTTTTTCCTAAGAGCCATAACTTATTTTTCCACCCCCATTTCCATATGGCGGCTTTTTTCGTGTGGGACAAGTTGTAGTTTTTAATGCTGCCACTCATTTTACCATACAATGTATTGAAAAAAATAAAAAAATTCCAGCAGTTTTCTTTTTTTATTTTACAACGTTCATTGCACAAAAAAAGTGCCCAACAACATGATTCTCCCATTATGGCCATACCAATCTCAGATTTTTTTTTTTTATTATTTAAAATGTCTGAACTTTGTAAAAAAAAAAAAAAGTCTGCTGACACTACAAGGTACAGCAAGGCTATGAGGTATTGAATCTGGAAAATGACCTATAACAACAGAATGCAATATCTCGGAGAATAGCCGAGCATATTACCGGAATCAGCGTTCCTTTCCCCACATGCCCATATTATTTAGCCACCTCAAGAACCCTGCATTATGGAGTTATAAAGCTTAGCAACCAGGAATTATATACGGTAGGCATACTTGATCTTTATGCGCAGATAAAATCCAGCGGACTCCAGTGGCACCGCTGCCATTCCATTCAGAGCTACAGGCAGAAAGTTATGGGCCATCCACGGTTCTAGACTGAAAATCATATTCTCAGGGATGGGAGGAGAGAGGAGGCACAAGCCCAGTGGTGGGCGTAGAGTGTGGGAGGTGCAGCCTAGGAGATAAGTGTCAGCTCCTCATTTTGGAGCTCAGTTTTTTCATGGCCGGAGGATACGTTAGCTGACGCAGCTAGGAAAGCCTGTAACTAAGATTTGGATCTGTGATCCATCAGCGCCTCCCTGTGGTCGCATGCTACATAACACGGTAATTGCAACCTATCTATACCCTATCCTTTGTACTACACTCCTGACTGCATACTTGTATATTGTTCTGTAAATATACGCTTGTATATTTCTAGTGCGCCTTTTAGGTGATTAAATATAAAATTAATCTTGGGCTGCTCTTTTATCTCGATCCACAAGTCCGCACACTCAGTTGGTCAATTATACGCTACCCGGGTTGGTTTCTGACTCAATAAAGCCTGTTGTCGCACGGGGCTTATTTCGTACGAGGAACTGGTGTCAGAATACTGTATTATTTTAGTAAGGAACTCTGGCAGTGACGGCCGGGAGGTATATAGGTATACATATATATATATATATATATACACATATACACACATATATATACACACACACACACATATACACACACATATGAGCAAAGTCGACACCCCCTTCCCCAGTGAGATCCCTCACAGAGGGCAAAGTAATCTCTTCGCTCCTATGGTATTTAAGAAACATCTTGGGGAGATATTTCAGGTCCGGCCTTAGAACAATTCTATCGTCATACACCTGTGTGTAAGGTGGGCATATGGATGGGGCCTGTAGATCGCTCACCCTGATGTTAGGGCCACTAGTAAAACTGTCCAAATAAATACTGTAAGGGCTCAAATGGGTCTCTAGTTAGAGTTCGTAAACTAGGTTCATGTCCCATGGAGGAATTTTTGGGATCATTACCGGTCTGGATCTACTACAGGATCTTATAAACCGAGACACCCATTTACTTGCTGCTAGGTTGCAATTATACAAGGCACCCAGGGCCGATACCTATACTATGAGAGTGTTAGTTGCTAACCCTAGTTCCAACCCCGCCTGAAGAAACTCTAGAATGGACCCAACCGGGGCCTCATCCCCTAATGGCTGCCCTAAAAAAATCCAGGAATCTCTTCCATGTTCTACCATAGATCCTCGATGTAATCAGTTTCCTACTTTTCAACAGGGTGGAGACTAGCTCTGGTAAGAACCCCTGCCAATTCAGTAATGCCCTCTCAAATTTCATGCCGCTACATGGAAGCCCTTCACTTCAGAGTGGCACACTGGTCCCTGAGTAAGAAGGTCCGGGATCTCGGGTAGGATCCATTGATCGGACACAAACATTGGCCTTAGAAGGGAAAACCATGGTCTCTTCGACCAGAATGGAACAATGAGAATTACCCTTGCCTGATCCTCCCAGATCTTCCTCACAACTGCTGGAATCATCGTTATTGGGTGAAATGCATAGGCCATCTTGAGCCTCCAGGGAATTGTATTTATATATTTTTTTTTTTTGTAAACTTTTTTTTCTTTCATAGTTCCCTTAGGGGACTGGAACCTGCAATCGTCTGAGCTTGTATACACCGCACATACACACGTGGTCAAAATCGTTGGTACCCCTACAATCTCCTGAGACAACTCTTTCCTTCGCTTCCTCTGGTCCATGTTGAGTGTGATACACACCATGTCACCAAACAGCACAGTGAGTTTCTGTAGCCCTCTATACAGGCCCACTCACTGATTCCAAGATTGTAGACACCTGTGATGCTAATTAGTAGACACCGCAATTTAACATGTCCCTTTTGTCACGTTATTTTCAGGGGTACCATCATTTCTGTCCAGGCCTATTTCATGAGTTTTTGTTTTTTTTTACATTCTGTGGAAGCATGGTTGGAAAGCAATGTCTGACTTTCATTTGTTAATTTTCATAGATTTTTGATTTATTATTAATTTTGTCAGAGTCAAGTTATTTCTGTCACCACTGTGGGTTTTTCTGTCATTAAACGAGGGGTACCAACAATTTTGACTGCGTGTATATAGTACTAACCGTCTCCTATGCCTGTGCTGGGTTTCATAGAAGTACCAAGACGGCAGTGATTGGGAACTTCAACCCATCAGTACCTCCTCGATCACTTAGCAGGATGCACCCAAACGAACTTAAAATTGGGTGACTTAAAATGCTGCTGTCAGAGGTGGGTGCCCGTTTTATATACCCTCCCTTGGAGTGTGAAGAGGTATACAGGACACGGAAAAAAATATCCGCTTTCCTTCTGAAAGCACGGTATTAAAAGGGCTGAACTGCAGTACTTGATGCCACCATAGGTACAGAGAGGCGCTAATTCTGCAAGAAACATCTGTAAAGTGACTATCCTCAGCCACTAGAGGGCGCCAAATGCTGGCTGCAATAATAAGTCATTATACAATGAGCTCCCCCTAGTGGTGACCACAAAAAAAAAAAAAGATTTAATTGTTCTGACCTGTATCAGAAGGGAGTCCTGGGCTGAGAATTGACCTGATCGTCGCGCAGCAATGAAGATGGCGATGTGATATTGCATCCAGCCATTGTTGGTTTAGCTGTAGTGTGACGTGCGGTGACTGCGGCACAGAACTCCGGAGCTGCAGGATTTGTGGTCACAAAGTCCAATATTTACTGTAAGCAGAATCATAATTAGAGAACACAATACAAACCTGATACGTGGCGGCTGCTGACGCTTTGTCGCACTCCCCCTCCCCTGCTGGGTCCTGACACAGTAACCTGATTTCTTATCTATGTGGCTGGTGACGCACGCCATGCCCGGATATTAACGACTCCACAACAGGACGGCAGAATAACGGAAAAGAGGTGATGCCGGGATTTGGAATAGAAACATACGAGACATGGTGACCACAGTGCAGCGCAGACGAGGGTCTTACATAACATGTCAGGTCGAGAGAGAATTACACCAGGGCAAGAAGTCACAGGAAAACTTAGAAGTAAATATTCTTATACCTGAGTCATCCGTGATTCAGTACAGGGTCTATGGCGGCTGAAGGTGCGGTCACTAGAACAGCGCACGGATCCAGAGATAACCCAGCCATCAGTGCAGCGTGTATACCAGAATGCTGAGGCTCCCACAATAGTCAGTGACTAAGGCTGCCTCTCTCCATAACCAAGCAGGCAGGAAAGCCCAGTGACAACTACCAAGACACCCAGCTTACCCAGAACATTCAGGAACCAACAACTAGACTCATTTACTTCCACCATCATTAATACCACCGGCCTCATCATGGGCATCTCCCCTCTCTGAGGCCTGGACTGCACATTGCTCTGCAGAAGTCCTGTGTACATGGCAGAAGATCTACTGTGAGGTTCAGGCGAGATCTGGAAAAAAATTATCACCTCAATCCTCTGATCATTCCTGACCAACCACAAACCTCGCACGTCCCACCTTATACTAAAGACACCCCACAAGACCAAGCGTATTCGGGGAACACCCCATAAAATCCACTGTACACTGGAGACATCCCACAAGACCCGGCGTATACCGGGAACACCCAAAAAAAGACCTGGCATATACCAGGAACTCCACAAGATCCTCCTTATACCAGGGACACCCCGCAAGACCTGAAGTATACTGGGGACACCCCACAAGACCTGCCGTATACTGGTAACATCCCACAAAACACGCTGTATACTGGGGATGCCACGCCAGACCTGCCGTATACTGGGGACACAAAAAAAACCCGGCAATTACAATGAACTCCGCAAGACCCGCCTTTTATCGGGGA
>VIAB01007001.1:24592-35053 GCA_009801035.1 Oophaga pumilio | reverse complement strand
TTCTCAAAACTTTTGGCCATGACTGTACAGAGCCCCTAATTGCTAGAAGGTCAAAATGCCCCCTCAAGTGACCCCATTCGGGAAACTATACCGCTTGGGGACGTTATCAACAGGTGTAGTGACGATTTGACTCCATGGGTATTTTCCAAAAACTAGCACCAATGAATGTTGCCGAAAATTGCAAACTGCTGTTGTAGTGACCAGTACACTGTAGTAACCAGTACGTTGCAGTCACCAGTACGTTATGCCCAACCTGTGCATCTGGAGGCATGCACCAGCAACTTAAGTGGGATCTCATCACTTCAGAAATGCCAAATGTGGTTTAGGTACAGTGTGGGGCACAGAAGGGAGGGGGGCATTTGGATTTGGGAGCAGAGAATTTGCTGAATTTCTTTTGGCAGGTGAGAAGCTATTTCGCTTTTCCAGAGCCTTTGTACTACTAGTAACGTGGAAGCCCCCTATATTTCCATTAAAATATGGCGGACCTGAGTGAGAGCTTGCTTTTTTTGTGGATTGAGTTAAAGCTTTTATTGGGAACATTTTACATAACGTTTGGGATCACATTTATCTGGCGCTCTACACTGAACACTTACTTTAGGGTATCCATCTAAATCTCCAAGTGACGTGATTCAGATGAAACCCCCAAAGGATCCAATCACTATAATGAGGCAGGAGAGTTACTCTGGACTCCATCTGGCCTCTTGTCAGTGGTGTCCTTCTATTCAGAAGTGCACAAAACTGTGGCCGACGGCACTTTTATGCAATCCTAAAAAGACGGACAGTACTACAAAGGATCATCATATCGGGGCTTGCAGCAGTACCTCCATCTGCCTCATTATAGGGATTATTCCACCAGAGGTTCCATCTGATTCACATATTTCAGAGATTTACACAGAAATCCCAGTGTAAGAGCTCAACACAGAGCGCAAGATAAATGTGCTCTGCACTGACAGACAAACTTGCTCATCATGCACTGGGCATGATCAGCAAGTTTGCTAGGTCTGCTGACCTGGTCTGCTGACCTGTCATGCCATGATGACATTGGGTCAGCCCTCTGCCTGCATTGGATGCGATCATGTTCAATCGTATCATTTCATGGGTTAAAGTGCCGGGAGTGGCCTGTGACCACTCCTGGCGCTTAGTGCCGGGTGTCAGCTGTCAGAATCAGCTGACACCCGGAGACGATCACCCGCACACACCGCCATGTGTGTGGGTGATCGCAATGACGTAATATTCCATCCCTGGTCAAATTACCCCAGGGCACAAGAATGGAATATTACGTCCGATGGCAGAAAGGGGTTAAAGACTTGAGTTAGGTCACACAGCTCTATAACATTACCAAACAAATACCTGACCGTTTCTTTTGGCATCTGCATTTGGCACGACACAATAAACAATTGATGATTGGCTAGTCCTGCTGAAGTCAGTAGATTTGGTGACATATATCTAAATTATATAAAAGTATATTCCCATCTCAGATATTTATGGTTCATCCATAGAACCAAAACCTTCTCATTTCATGCCTGAGAATGGATGCACATATATAACTCTTACTTTTCACTTCTATGGATCGCTTGTGGATTTCCCATAATTCTTTTAAAATGAAAATACTCCTTGGAGGCATCCTCAAAAATAAGTTTTTAATCCTTTTGCTGCCAGTGGATTTTCAACAATTTCCACCTCTAGTAAACAGTACAATTCATGCATTTTTGATTTGTACAAACAGAATTTAAATTACAAAATGAAAAAATTGATATTAAACCCCCACACATACATATTTGCTGAAAAAAGACCCCTGATCCATTGTCAAAATGTCACTTAGCACTTTATACAGACACTCATATTCATGAAAGTTTGTGTCAAAGCGATATAAGTTATTCAAAAAATGCATACATTTGATATTAGTGTCTAAATGTGGGATCTTCACAAATAGAAAGTAATAGGAGAAAAAAACAGCACATAATCTGAAACCAATTTTCTGCCAAGTACTCTGGTCATACTCTACTGTGTGGACACACAGCATGGCTCAGCAGGAAAGGAGCGCCATTTGGCTTTTGGAGTTATATTTTTGCTGAATTGGTTTTCATTTGCCATTTTACATTTGCATGACTCCTGAGGTATTAGTACAGAAGAATCCCCCCTCAAAATTGACCCCAGATTGGAAAACTACACCCCTCAAGAAATCCATCTAGGATTATAGTGAACATTTTCACCCCACAAGTGTTTCATAGAATTCTTTATCATTGCATGGGAAAATGAAAGATTTTTTTTTTACAATACGTATGTTTAGGTCAAACTGTTTCATTTCTAAAAGTGGTAATAAGAACAAATGTGCAATTTAATGTATTAATCAATTTCTTCCGAGTAAAATGATACCCTATATGTGGTCATAGCAGGGCTGAGAAGGGAAGGAGCAGCATTTGAAGTACAAATTTTGCTGGAATGGTTTTCTGTCACCATTTCATTTGCAGAGCCCCTGAGGTACTAGAAGAAAGTGAAACCCCTAGATTTGACCAAATTTTGTAAACTGTACCCATCAAGGCATTTATCAATAGGTGACTCTGAATATGTCTTTAAGAAAAGTGAAAATTGCAATTTTTGTCCCTATTAAGGTTTATTGTTGTTTGACAACTGTGTGGCATTTGTGACATATTAACTCTGTGTTTGTAGGATTAATCCTTTGCTAGACCCCTCCTTCATGTGCCTTACTTTGCTATAAATAACAGACCCTGTATGTGTATGTTTATAGACTGTCCTGAGGAAGTGGTGTGATCACCACAAAACGCGTAGAAATGAAGTCTATTCTCTATTACATCCACTTGGACTCCTCTGGTACATTATCCTGACAGTTGAGCAGCGCAGTCTGATGCCCCATTCTCTTCACCTAGCAAAGGATCATCATATCGGGGCTTGCAGCAGTCGCCAATGCTAAGTGCAGTGGTTGTGTCTAACACAACCATAATAGATGAGTGAATTTGATTATCTCTCACGAATATTTATTTTATCTCGGATAAGACCCTATGGTTGCTCTGTATTCCTTCTAGCTACTTTGTAGGATTAATGAGATATTAAATTTAAAAAAATTTTGTTTTACTGTTATCACAATAAAACTACAAATATATTTTGTGTCCCCATATTCTAAGAGACATAAACTTTTTATTTTTCTGTTCAATTTATTGGCACCAATTTAAGGCATTTGATTTTTTTATTGCTTTTTATTCAATCTTTTGTAAGATAGAAAAACAGCAATTCTGACATGTTTTAATGGTTTTCACAGCGTTAAATAGCACTCTCATTTTATAGTTAGGATGGTTACATACACGAGGATACAAAACTTACATAGTTTATTTATAGTTCATCATTTTTTTCCAATAATATCCAGTATTAAAAAAATTCTTTCATGTGTCACATTATTGTAAGAGCCTTAACTTTTTAAAATTTGTTCTTCAACAGAGCTGTGTGACAACTTATTTTTGTATATTGACATGTAGTATTTATTGGTATTATTTGGTGTTCATGAGCCCTTTTTTATCAATTTTCATTAAGTTTTTAAGTGAAATGATAATAATAATAAGTTCTTTGTTTACCAGGAGAGTTAAATGACAAGATAAGTTATACTTCAGGCTGTTACAAATGTGGTGATATCAAATACACTGATGAGCAAAAGAGAAACAATATTTTGAACTTTTCACTTTCAAGCTCCATATCTCACCATTCACTACTGCTTCGAACGTAAGACTATCATAATTTTTTAGACAACCATCTTGCAAATATTTACCATATGATTAGTTATGCAGATTCTTGTCATGTCACTGCACTCTTACTGTATTGCTCCTAAAAATCTACATTTTATTTTTTTTATTTTGTTAGCATTTTGTAAATCCACCTTTGGCATTCAACACTCCCTAAATCCTTCTGGGCATGCTCTCGATTTAAGCATCTCAGCTGAAAACTGATCCCAGGTCTCTTCTACACGTTCCCAAAGTAGGTGCATACTGGTTGAATCACTTGGGTATGTATACAATTTTTTCTTCAACTCTACCCACAATTGTTCTAATGGGTTGATGTCTGCACACTGTGGGGGCAAATTAAGCACCTCTACTTTATTGTCATTGAACCATTTCTTTGCCAACCTCGATGTCATTGTACTTCTAGAACACTATGTTGTACTTTTCATACCCATACTACTCGAATATACAAAGTACGAGTACGAAGTAACTCTTCTTGTAAGATACTCACATGTAGCTCAGCATTGAGACCACAATCGATCCTGGTCAAGTATCTAACATCTTTGACTGTAAAACAACCTCCACCGACAGTTCCTTCAATTTCTCAATCCATTAGCCCCTTTTTCCCTTGTTTCTTCCTGACCCATTTGCACCCATCAGAGCCTAGTCAATTGACTTTTGTCTCATATTTCCAAATCACCCATTTCCAATCTTCTACTTTCCAGTTTTCTGACTTTTTTGCAAAACTAGAACCTACGCTTCTTATGACGGTATTGAAGTCAAAGCTACTTCATCTCTTTGGCTTTAGAATGGATGGACAGACTTAATTTCTTATTCTTCCAGCTGTCATGGCACTCACATGATGCAGTTTGGCAATTATCTTGGCCATGAGACCGCTATCAATGAGCTGGATCAGGCGGTTTCTCTTTTATTGGGAAATCTTTTTCATGGCTCCTCCTCAATGCGACCGGTGCCTTTTCGCTTAATAATCAACGTAATAACATACTGAGCTATTAGATAATGTGAGAACAGGTTGTATTTTGTAGTTACAGGAAGAAAAAGATTTTGCACCATCAAGACCAAAACAGTATAATAATGTGATGTGGCAAGAATCTACATAACTAATCATAATAATTGCAAGTCAAATTTATGTTTGAGATAGCCAAGATGATTGTCTATGAAATTATGGCAGTAGTGGATGGTGAGATATGGAGCCTCAAAGTCAAACGCTCAAAATATTGTTACCCTTTTATTCGTATATATAGGGGTTTTTCCCCTCAATAAGGGACTTAAAAGAAAAAACATGCTGTTTTTTTGCACATGATTTTTAAAAAAAATATACCCTGTATATATTTTTTTCTTAACAGTTTTCATTTATGTTGCAAGTGTGATATGCACCCAGCTTTACATAGGGGCAGGAAGAGATTGCATATCATCTCCCTTGTGTCCTTGCTGCTGCAGCTTGTCAGATTCCTCTAAGCCTCCCCCTCCCATTTCACACCAATTGAAATGTGTGTGTATGGTGGTGGGGGCATTTTAGAAGACTGTATCTCAGCCTGGATCGCAGCTACACAAGTGATTCTTAGCTCCATAGAAAAGCTTCTCAAATTCAAAATGAAGCCAAAATTGCTGTTGTGGTCATGACCAAGCCAGAGATATCACAGGTTAAAGTTAAAAGTGAGCGCCACAAACATTTGCAGCTCTCACTTTAAGGCTGGCGTCACACTGGTGAGTTTGATGCGAGTAAGTCGCACGACATGTATTTCTATGCAGCCGCACGCTCCGGTCCGAGAGCGGGCGGCCGTGCCGGGTGTTGATGCGAGAAAGTCGTGCGTCTTACTCGCATCAAACTCGCCAGTGTGACGCCGGCCTAACCCCTGTTATCTCAAGCTGGATTGTGAATTGCTTATGTAACTGTGATCCAGACTTAAAAAGGTAAAAGAGAAACGATAAAGCAGCACCGTAATCCATACTGAGATATGACCATTATTAGCCTACATTATCGCCTACATCCTTGACTCCTGAAGTGCAACCCTGTAAGGATGTCGTTGGCAAGAAAATGCATCCTTGGCATGGAAAGCATAAAAAGGGTTTTCCAGGAATTTAAATAAATGAATAGCGAAAGGAATTGTCAGTAAAGAGGACCTGTCACTAGGTCAAAAGGAATTGTCAGTAAAGAGGACCTGTCACTAGGTCAAAAGTGTTTTGTTTTTACACTTATTTTATTCCTGCTGCTCATGAATATTCCAACATTCTTTAATACGTGACATGGGCCTTTTTACTTAGGGCTAATTTTTGTGTTCTTTGCCAAGGTAGTACTGTTAACAGGTTAATAATGCAGAGCAGATTAAAGACGTGTGTCAGAGAAACCTGTCAGCCACTTTTAATGCACAGTTCCACCTCCTTTGGAGTAGTAATGGGTCCCGTTACCTCATAGGTCACTGTACAGCTGCACAAGTTGCACTAATGATATGTCCGTCTCTGCTCCTTAGAAAAGATTATTAAAATTAGCAATAAATAGATGTAAATAAAATGAGAACAAATCTGGCCACTTTGACCTGGTGAATTTATTAGCAAATCACAATCATTTTGTCTAGGGAGCTAACCACAACAGAATTAAAATGGCTCCTGTGATGTTACTCGTACAGAAACTGTCCTAGAATGTTGGGACTGGTGATTGTAACCATGTGAATAAGAAGTTCAATTCCTTTGATCTGGGGATCGTAATACCATGTAAAAAGTAGTGTGAGTGGAATTTTCCTACCTCAGCATCCCTGGTATCCCTAGTATTATGAGATAGACAGGGTGAACAGCAGTGTGAGCAGTCTCTTCTTACCTCAGCACATCTGGTATCTCCAGTATTAGATCAGATAGACTGAGTGGACAGCAGTGTGAGCAGTCTCTTCTTACCTCAGCACACCTGGTATCTCCAGTATTAGATCAGATATACAGGAGGACAGCTGTGTGAGTAGTTTCTACTTACCTCAGCACCCTGGTATCTCCAGTGTTAGATCAGATAGACAGGAGGACAGCAGTGTGAGCAGCCTCTTCTTACCTCAGCACACCTGGTATCTCCAGGATTAGATCAGATAGACTGAGTGGAAAGCACTGTGAGCAGCCTATTCTAACTTCAGCACCATTGTATCTTACTGTAAGGTCAGAGAGACAGGGTGGGTAGCATGTGAGTGGCCTTTATTTACCTCAGCTAGCCTGGTTTCTCCAGAATTAGATAAGAATGACAGGATGGACAGTGGTGCGTGTAACTTCATCTTAGACCTTTTGTCTCCAAGTATTGGATCAGAAATACAGGATGAACAGCAGAGTGAGTGTCACGATTCCTCTGCTCATAGTGTTTGGGACTCTGTGATTAACAGCTCTGTCATCCTATCCTGTGCTGGAGTGTGCTGAGCTATCGGTGCTTTGATTGACAGCTTGGTGGACCTTTCTGAGACTGGTAGGTGCAGAGATTTCCACAGGTGCTCTATGTTATCAGTAATTGCCCTGCTATTCAGGTGAGCTGTCTGCCCCAGATCATTGCCATTCAAAAGCTTGTTCTAAGCTTGTGCTCTCTGGTGTGTTCGCCTGTACCCTGTGCTGTAAGTTCTGATCTTTTTCTGCTGCTGACCTTTGGCCCATGTTTAGACCACCTGTTTGTTATTGTCCCTTTGCATCTGATATTGTGCTGCTGACCTTTGGACCATGTTCAGACTACCCGTTTGTTATTGCCCCTTTGCTTATCTGCTATTTCTCTGGCACTGACTTGCGACTTCATTTTTTCCCTTGGTTTACTACGTGATCTTTTGGTATTGACCCCCGTAACGTCTGACTGCGCTGATTTACGGTCTAGCCGTGGGTTGTGACTAGCATCACAGTGAGCACCTTCTTCACACCTCAACACTTCTGGTATCTCAACGACTAGATAAAAAAGATAGGGTGGACAGCAGTGTGAGTATAATGGGGGCACTGTTCGTATTCACTTGGCAACTCTAAAAATGGTTGCCACAAACAGGCATGGCACTAGCTGATCTGTTTACCAGACATCAGGGTTTGCGATGGCTTTCATAGTTTGACGTCTGTACAGCGATCTAGTTTTACAAAGGGTCCATTGGGTTGGTTGCTGTTCGATGGTGTAGATGTAAAGATACGGAAAGTGAGGTTCGTCGTATGCAGTAAAGAGCAGGATTAATTGTGTACAAGGAACACTCTTCGCAGGAAGAAGAAAAACAACAACATAATATGCTGGAACACTTAGCGCAACAGCAGTATTTGCACAAAAATAACACAATATTTGGGAAAAGAGGGTGTATGAGAGAGGTTACTTGAAGTTCTTGTAGGGGAGAGGTTGGAACTGCTCCCGCCGAAGTCACAATCCGTGAACAAAGTCTCTGGCTCTCCCGCGCAGGAACGAAATGCACTGTGTCCTGACCATGCCAAAGTATTCAGGCTTGCTTGACTTGAGTGCGTTGGTGTGTGGGATCAGTCCCTTTTGTTGTTACCTCTGGAATGTCTCAGTACACGGGGAGCAACAAGGCTGGCAGGCCGCAGAGGTGTGCTGATACAGGGAGAACACAGGCTGACAAGCCGCGGAGGTGTGTGAACCTCCCACGTTCTCGCTATGATCGAAGCACAAGGTGTACCGGACAGATACGGGAACACCCGGGGCAGTGCCGTCTCAGAGCGTGAGTCAGTCCCCAAGGTATTGGCGTATGTGGCGCCAGTAGTCGGAGCAGTGGGAAGTGAGTCAAACTTCACCCTTCTCCCTTGTCACCTTCCCGCCAAATCTCTCATCTTCCCGCGCTCAGTCTCTTTTATCTCCCCCATGCCCCATTCTGTCAGATGCTCAGGCCCTCTCCACCCAGACCAATCACCCCCCCAGCAACAGTGGTGACAGCCCCGATAGTTCCGGCCCTAAAGCGCATATAGAACCACTGACTCTATTCTGGCTCATCTTCTTACACTCCCCCTCTCTTTTCACTCGCCATTCCACGGACGAGGAATCTTGAGGAACGCTAGACCACTGCTTGTCTCTCCTAGCAACTTGTTGCCAAATGAATTGATCCTGATTGTAACTTTAGAGTCTTTTAGTGTGGTCGCACCGGGTTGTCCCAGTGGAGGCAAAGTTGGGTCCGTACCCGTCGTATTGTTTTCTTCTGGAGTCTCAGGACCCTCACTGACGGTCACATTCTCAAGCTGTTGCTCGGGACATTCTTCGTCTTCATCTTCTTCTACCATGGGAGACACCGACTCAGGAATCTCAGGTGTTTCTTCTTCCTGCACAGGATCTTCTGAGAGACATGGCCGGAGCATACTTTGGTGTACTACCCGAGTGGAAGCATTCTCTTCCCCTACTGGTTGAATCTCATAGACGGGTCCTTTTGCATCGACCTGATGCTTCACTCTGTATGGTCTACTTTCCCATCGATTCTCCAGTTTGTCCCATGGATGTTTTTCCCATCACCAACCTGAAGATCTGTCCCTCGCAGAGAGAGTTTCTCAGGGTGCTACAGCTTCTGAAGTCGAGTCTGTACTAGATGATGTAGGTTCTGTAGACGATGACGATGTTCTTGGACCCAGGTAGACACCCCCGTCTGTGGGTAGTCCTCCCCCAGGTCCAACTCCAGTTCCTTGACTTCTTTCCCTATCCAGCCGAACAATACGGAGTAGGGCTTGTAACCAGTGGTTTGATGGACTTGATTATTGTAGATCTACACAAGTTCAGACACATACTCAGCCTTAAGATCCTCTTCCAGATTTCTTAACATCTGGATCAGAGTACGATTAAATCGTTCACAGGCCCCGTTTCCCTAAAGATGGTATGGGACCTGTCAAACTGATAGATCTGTTGGAGTTTATCCATTACTCTCCCCAAGAAACAGGTTCTTTGATTGGAATGGATCCGTTGCATGCACCCATAGACCTGGATGAAGTTTTTACATATGGCATGTGCAGCGGACTCAGCTGTTTGATTCCGGGTGGACGTCACAACAGCGTACTTCGTAAAATGATCTACCATCACTAAACAGTGGTCATATACTTGATGCGCCGGTCTGATGGTCAAGTAGTTGCTGGTCAGTAATTCCAGAGGAGCCGATGTCACTATAGTTTGGGTAGGAGACCTTTGTTCTGAGGATTTGGCCAACTCACAAACATGACAGAGTTTACAAGCCTCTTCAACCGCTGTTCTTAGCCGAGGGTGGTAGACAAAACGCTGTAGCCATTGGAAAGTTTTTCAGAACCAAAGTGAGCTCCTCTTTCATGAGCCTCAGCGGCTATTTTAGATAGCACTATTTCCGGAATCACCAGCAGCCAGGAGGTCCCCAACTTTTTTTGTAGTTGAACCTTCCGATATAACAGCCCGTTTCTCATCTGGAGGCACTCCCATTGCCGGAGTATCTTCAGCGCCTCTAGGGTCAGAGTACTCCTCTGTTGTTAACTGGGCACTTGTTTCTGGGTCACCCATTGTCTAAACAGAGCAAGCTCACAGTCTTCCTGCTGCAATCGGACCCACTCATCCTGAGATCTTCCCAACACTCCTTCACGGTGGGGGTCCATATCTGGTCCAGCGTAGCCGCCACAATCCCAGCGGTTTTCCGGAATCAGGGAATCTCCTTCTCCTCCAGTATCTCATCCTTACTCTTTCCAGGTGTTGCATGTCTTGCTCTGGACAAGGCGTCGGCATCGGTATTCTCAGCCCCCTCTGTTGTGAATGGACTTGAAATGAGTTCTGAGCAGA
>VIAB01007000.1:74906-85774 GCA_009801035.1 Oophaga pumilio | reverse complement strand
AAGGTAGATAGATCCAGTCTATAGTGCTTAAAGAATGTAGAAGGTGAGGATCAGGTTGCGGCCTTACAAATTTGATCAATAGATAACTCAGTTTTTTCTGCCCATGAGGCTGCAACTGCTCTGGTGGAGTGAGCTTTGATGCCCACAGGAACTGGTACATCATTAGAGAAGTAAGCTAAACTAATAGAGCCCTTATCCACCTTGCAATGGTACTCTTTGATACCCTTACACCCCTTTCTGCTGCTCTGAAAAGCTATAAACAAGGACTGTCTTTATCTCCTCCGGTGGGTTACTGACATGTATTCTATCAGAGCTTTTCTGATTATGAAAGATTTTAACGCAATTCTATCAGCGTACACCTGAGTATAAAGGTACTGCCATACTTAACGATCCCGCTAGCGATCATGATAACGACGCATACTAATGCGATCGCTAGCGGGATCGTTTCAATATCGCTAGTAGCTGCCTAATTTAGCGATGTCGTTAAGGACGCTATCGCGGTTAGTGATCTCCTTAACGACTTTGGCGGTACAAAAACACCGCACATCGCTCACAAAAAGGTGCCACACTCAGCGATATATGCTCACCAGCGGGACGCCAACGATCAAAATAGGGACCGGAACGATGAGAACGATGAACGAGATCACAGCAGGATCACAGCAGGGGCCACGTCGTTGCTACATGCCACACACAACAACGTCACTAACGAGATCGCTAAATAGTGACGTTTTTTAGCGATCTCGTTAGCGTTCTTGTTTAGTATGGCATAGGTCTAAGGAGGGTTTATTCAAAGGGCATGAATATCGCTAACCCTAAGGGCCGAGGTCTGGGCTACCACTACTATGGTCTGTAATGTCAGGTACTTAATTCATAAATCTTGTAAAGGTTCAAATAGATTTTTTTATCAATGCCTCTAGTACTAAATTTAGATCCCACAGGGGAACCCTTGTAACTGGGACTAGTCTTGATCTGTTGCAGGATTTTATAAACCTCAATACCCATCTATTAGCTGCCAGATTGTAAATGTACAATGCTCCCAGCATGGAAACTTGAACCTTAATTGTATTCGTAACTAACCCTAGCTCCAATCCCCTTTCGACAAATTCTAAGATGGCATTGGAACCTTCCCTCCCAAGGATTCGTCTGAAAAATCCAAAAACTTCTTCCACGTTCTGCCATAAATTTTTGTCGTAATTGGTTTCCTACTCTTTAATAAAAGGTGGAAACAAAACCCTGGAGAGAAATGCCTTCTGACTCAACAGTGACACACTGGGCCCCGAGTGAGAAGGTCCAGGAATTCCAGTAGGATCCACAGATTGGACACCAAGATTAATTTCATTAAGAAAAACCATGGTCTTTTTGGCCAGAACGCAGTAATCAAAATCAAGCTTGCCTGATCCTCCTATGATCTTCCTCAAGGCTGCTGGGATCATGACCATCGGAGGAAAGGCATATGCTATTCTGAAGTTGCAAGGGATCTGAAGGATGTCTACTGCATAACTGTGTGCTCTTGGATTTAGTGAACAGAACATCTTGACTCTCCTCTTCAGTTTGTTTGCAAACAGGTCTCTCTCTCGTAATCCCCACAAGGGTACTTAGTTTAGTATCCACTCCCCTTGTTTCAGTCTGTTGCGGCTTAGGAAGTCTGATTTGGTGTTTTCTGTCCCCTTTATATGAAAAGCAGATAGGGATAAAAGATGTTGCTCTGCCAGATGGAAAAGATCGTTTTATGGCTCCATTAGGGAGGGGGACTTTGTTCCCCCTGGTGATTGATACACACCACCGTAGTGCAGTTGTCTGACAAAACACGAGCGTGGCGACCTAGGAGGGAATTAAGGATCCCTCTTAGTGCCCTTTCTACAATCCACAACTCTTAGGTTCGAAGACTGACCCTTCCCGTAGCGTGACCAAGAACCCTGAATCGTCTGAACTCTCAGATGCACCCCCAACCTAATTTGCTCGCATCCACTGTAATAATGTCGCTCACTGGCCTTATCCATGGGACCCCGGATGACAGGTTTGTCCTGTTTATCCATCGTAAGAGGGAATTTCTGGTTACCAAAGAAAGTTCTACTCTTCCCTCTAAATGCCCTTTCAAATGCTTTTGTGTAGATAATATTTCTCACTGTAGCTGTCTTGTATGTATTTGGGCCCACTTTACTGGGATGCAGTACGTCAGGAGTTCCCGACAAGACATTGCCTTCCTCAAAGTCATTTTCAGAAACTGCATTACTGCGGAGGCTAGGGCTATTATTTTGTCCTTTTTCTCTTTGGGCAAAAGGAAAGTTTGCATCTCAGAGTTTAAAATGAGACCTAGAAAGGACTGTGTTTTCACCATATTTAGCTTTGACTTGTGTGAATTTATAATTCAGCCAAGACATTTTAAGATGACTTCCTTCTCTCAGTTGTTCTGCACAGTGTTTTCGGATTTTCATATAATCAGGAAGTCATCTTGGTATGGGATAATGAGAGTATTCTGAACTCTGACATAGGCTGAAATCTCGGCCATTACTTTGGTGAAGACTCTTGGTGCTCCAGACAAGCCGAATGGAAGGGCTTGGTATTGATAATGTTTTATTTCCCCTTGTAGAAATAAAGCGACTCTTAGGTATTTTTTGATTGTCTGGATGTATCAGGATATGATAGTATGCATCTTTTAAATCTATGACTACTATGTAGCAATCCTGAAACCATAGCTTTATGGTCATGCTTATTGATTCCATCTTGAAGGCCTGGTATTTTATGAATCTGTTTAGGCTCTTCAAGTTGATGATGGTTCTGAACATACAGTCTGAATAAAATCCCCTTCCTTTTTTTTTCTTCTGGTGCTTTGCACAATACCTGTTTTCCTACCAGACCCAAGACCTCCATCTCTAAGGCTAACTGCTCCTCTGATGACCTTCTGGAAGGGTGTCAGTATGAAAGCTTGTCGAGGAATCTGAGAAAAATCTATTCTCAAGCCTATTATATTCAGAATCCAGTTGCTAGAAGAGATGTTTTCCCAGGCCTGGATGGAGAGGGAAAGCCTTCGCACCACCTGTGGATTGGCGTCATTGGGAAGATTTTTTTCTACCTGAAGAAGGTCCTCGGATCATGAAACCGGGATCCTTACTGTTTCTTTTTTCCCATTTCCTTTTTTTTTCCCTGGAGGATATCCTCTATTATATTTCTTCCTCTCAAACGACCCTCTCTTTCGATACGCTGTGAAAAACTAGGAAAGCCCTTCTTATTTGGGAAGAGATTGGACAACATTTTAGAAAATGCTGGAGATATAAAGAAGTGGCCATCGCACTGGATAGTGCAGAGCTTGTTCTTGGACTGGAAGTCTGCTGGGCAACTTTTAAGCCACAAAGCCTACCTAGCTGCATTTGACAAGCCCGCAGACCTCGCTGCTAGCAGGACAGAATCTGCAGAAGCATCTGCTAAGAATGCTGCCGCTCCCTGTATTAATGGCAGGTTAGCCAGAATCCTATCTCTTGGGGTCTTAACCTTCAGCTGTTCTTCTAAGTGCTGCAGCCAAATTATTAGGGAACGAGCATTACAGGTCCCTGCAATTGCTGGTTTTAAGCACCCTACTGCAGCTTCCCAAGTGTGCCTCAGGTATCCTTCTGCCTTTTTGTGCAGCAGGTCACCAGAATCCTCAAATGGCAAGGCTGACCTTTTTGACGATTTTGACACTGCCACATCTATTATGGGAACCTTGTCCCATATATCTATAGCCTTCTCCTCAAAAGGATATCTCCTCTTGGAGGATGAGGGTAGGTCCCATTTTTTTCAGGTCTTTTCCATTCCTTGTTAATAAGGGTATACATTTTATTATTAATAGGAAAGGTACGTCTGTCTCTGCTCTAACCTCCCAAACATCTTCTAGGGATTTAGTAATTTTCTCTTCTATAGGGCCCATAGTTGATCTAACGCCTTTAACTAATTTGTCTGTGTCCCCCACCAGGAAACATGATCTACCCCTTATGTCACTGTTCGAGGAAGAAGAAGATTCAAAATTATATTCTCCTTCTGATATCGAGGAAATATCAAATTCAGAAGAGACATTCTTAGATATTCTTTTCCCTTTCTTTAATAAATACTTCAGGGAGCCCTCCACCTCCGCTCTGATGACAGGTTTAAGGTTAGAGGCAAAATCCGAGGTCTCCTCACTAATCGTTCTCGGAATACAGGCTGAACAGAGTCTTTTCTGTCAGTCACCTGTTAGCGGGATTTTGCACAGTGCACTTTCCTTGTTGTTCCTTTTGGCGCTAGCTTTTGTAGGCCTTACCTGGTGATAAAACAAAGAAAGGGGCCTATTATAATGGTGATAATTCCGAAGATTACTTACCACCCGCTGTCCCTTCAAGGGTACCGGATTCGGACGCTGTTCTGGGATACATGAAATATTTCTCTTTAGATCACGAGATCACGAGAAGTCCAGAGTCACTCTGCTCCTCTGACTGAGACATCTACCGCTCCTGCCACTCGGACGGCTGCACTGCGTTCACGCTGATGAGGCTGCTGATCTTCCATGATATGTCAGGAAGGAAAGTCTGGAGTAGGAGCATCCTGCCTGTGGTCAGACCTCATTTTTAAATGAGGGACCGCCACAGCATCTTTCTCATGGAACGCCTCTTCCAGCCTAGTTTCCGGCCTGTGCCTCTGCCAGAATACACCAGGGCATGGCATCTCCCAGCGTGCTCAGTTATGCAGCACCAGTGGAGCGTACCGCCATAATTTCCAGGTCCAACTCCCCCGACGTCACTTGGGCATGCCTAATTCCAGTGTGCCTTGCACCCGTGACATCAGTGGAACGTACTGCCATCCTTCTGCGCACCCTGCTGACGTCATCTGGCGCCTACTTCCGGCACGGCGGCTGGAGTCACGCCAGGCATCTTATCACCGCCGCCCGCATGAGCCCACAGTGGACCAGCGGACGGTGCTTCCAGTACCTGAAGCCCTGCGTTACAGGCACACAACCGGTTCTTTCAGACGCCAGGGCCAACCTGGGTAAGTGTCTTCCTTGTTTGCTTCATTCACCGCTTGCTTCAGCAATAGATTCCCATTAAGTACAGGAAACCAATTGATGTGGGGGGAGAAGTGCCGACCTTTTATTTCAGTAGGTTTCCTGTCCTTGGTGGGCAGATCCCTCTCTCAGGTGTGCTGTTATGCGTGAAGGGAAAATTTAAACTTTTATTTTTGCATGATTATAATGTACAGGTGCTTCTCACAAAATTAGAATATCATCAAAAAGTTATTTCAGTTCTTCAATACAAAAAGTTAAACTCACAGAGTCATTACAGACGGAGTGATCTATTTCAAGTGTTTACTTCTGTTGATGATGAGGATTATGGCTTACAGCCAATGAAAACTCAAAAGTCCTTATCTCAGTAAATTATAATTAACAAAACACCTACAAAGGCTTCCTACGCATTTAAAAAGGTCCCTTAGTCTGTTTCAATAAGCTCCACAATCAAGGGGAAGACTGCAGACTTGACAGATGTCCAGAAGGCAGTCATTGACACACTCCACAAGGAGGGTAAGCCACAAAAGGTTATTGCTAAAGAAGCTGGCTTTTCACGGAGGGCTGTATCCAAGCATATTAATAGAAAGTTGAGTGGAAAGAAAAAGTGTGGTACAAAAAGGTGCACAAGCCGCCGGGATAACCGCAACCTTGAAAGGATTAAGAAAAGGCCATTCAAAAATTTGGGGGAAATTCACAAGGAGTGGACTGCTGCTGGAGTCATTGCTTCAAGAGCCACCACACACTAACATAACCAGGACATGGGCTACAAGTGTCACATTCCTTGTGTCAAGACACTCATGACCAATAGACAACGCCAGAAGAGTCTTACCTGGGCCAAAGAGAAAAAGAACTGGACTGTTGACGGTGGTCTAAGGTGTTGTTTTCAGATGAAAGTAAATTTTGCATTTCATTTGGAAATCAAGGTCCCAGAGTCTGGAGGAAGAGTGGAGAGGCGGACAATCCAAGCAGCTTGAGGTCTAGTGTGAAGTTTCCACAATCAGTGATGGTTTGGGGAGCCATGTCATCTGCTGGTGTAGGTCCACTGGGTTTTATCAATACCACAGGCAGCGCAGCTGTCTACCAGGAAATTTTAGAGCACTTCATGCTTCCCTCTGCCGACAAGCTTTTTGGAGATGGAAATTTCATTCTCCAGCAGGACTTGGTACCTGTCCATACTGCCAAATGTACCAATACCTGGTTTAAAAACAACAGCATCACCGTGCTTGATTGGCCAGCAAACTCACCTGACCTTAACCTCAGAGAATCTATGGGGTATTGTCAAGAGGAAGATGAGAGACACCAGACCCCACAATGCAGATGAGCTGAAGGCTGCCATCAAAGCAACCTGGGCTTCCATAACACCTCAGCAGTGCCACAGGCTGATCGCCTCCATGCCACGCGACTGATGTAGTAATTGATGCAAAAGGAGCTCCAATCAAGTATTGAGTGCATTTACTGAACATACATTTCAGTAGGCCAACATTTCGGATTTTAAAATAATTTTTCAAGCTCAATATTCTAATTTACTGAGATAATGACTTTTGGGTTGTCATTTGCTGTAAGCCATAATCATCAATATTACCACAAATAAACACTTGAAATAGATCACTCTGTTTGTAATGACTCTATATAATATAGGAGTTTCACTTTTTGTATTGAAGAACTGAAATAAATTAACGTTTTAGTGATATTCTAATTTTGTGAGAAGCACCTGTATATATTTTAAAGTATTTAATATTTTATTGGGGGGTGCTTTTGTGTTAGAATGTACATATTTATAAACTAAACTAGGGTTTTTGTGATATAACTGTATAATAAAATGGGGTAATATGACTGCTGTAGTGGTGCAGTTGTATAACATCGAGCATGATGACAACGATACACAGATATAGCTGTATAATAGATCTAAGAGGGTGATGTCACGCTATAAATGGGAGCAAATGTCATTGCTGTACTGATTTGGCTGTATTGTAAAATGGAAGGGGTAATTTTATCACTGTAGTGATATAGCTGTATAGTAGATAGGAGGCGTTAATGTCCCTTTTAAGGCTCTACAATGCGTGGCCTTAAAGTATGATAGCATCAAGCATCTGATTGGAAACTGAAAGCCCTTCTACACAAAGATACAGTTTGCTGAACTCGTAGGTTTCAGCAGTAGAAGCTGTCTATAATTTATAAAATAAAAATTTTTTTTTGAGGCTTCTAACTCTTCCTCAGATGATGTTGAAGGTAAAAAAAAAAAAAAAAGAAGGATCAGGCAGTTTGAATTGCAACATCCAATCCTTTTGACCCCTCATGAGATACCCTACAGAGGTGTATGGGAACTGCTTTCTCCACTTTTTAAAATTGGACAACACATGCATGCTGAGCCAAATTGAGCATACTTGTGTAGAGGAGGGAAACCGCTATCAATCGAAAGCCATCTTAAGTGGTGAAAAGTATCAATGCCTTCAAGATGCCCATCCACCTATGTGGAAATCTGCATATTTCTCGTAGGCTGCTTGGTTTGGAGATGGCAGAATGCTTGCTCAAATTTGACATTCCTGTGCCATTTCTCCTGATCAAGTTATAAATATCCTGCTGTCGCACATCAGCATGCGGACATGATAAATGCCCAAATGAGCGGCATGGGTTAACGTGGGTTAGATGCTTGAGACTCATAACAAGTGAAACTCTAACATCAGTGATCTTCATGATGACCTTACCTTCATGGTCTGTACAAAGGTACCTACACCCCCAGCACAGGAGTAACAAACTAACCTCAAGGTCTTTCACCTTGCTCCAGATCAATGTCCAAAAATGCAGTGATTTAACCTGTGAGTCACCCACCACAACCTTGTAAAGACCTTACCTGTCACCAGCAGAGTGAAGTGGGCATTGGCCTCTGTTAACATGGGCATCACGTGGGTCTCAAAGAGATTGAATGCTTTTCCAGTTCCTCCACGGGGATTGAGCAGCACTAAAAAGCGAGCGGGGCAGGGTAATAGGGGTGGGTGATCTGTGATAGAAAATAAGGACATGATCAGTTGTTAGTATATAACATTATCCTCTAGCTACACTAGGATTGCAGTTTTTGGATTTTAAAGCCCAACATTTTCTAATCAAACGTTCTAATATACTTTAGATTTCAATTCCTCATCGCTTTGCATTGGGGCTGTTTCGATCACAGATTATCACCTAGACTGGTTATCCACTTCTCCAATAAGAGAAGGACTAGGTCAATGAGGGAAGTATATTCCTATCCCAAATCTTACATAAATTTACAGAAGGTTCAGGTGTAAAAATGCACAGTAAATGTGTCCGATTCTGTAAGAATTTGCCCCATTGTGATCCCATAGGGCTAATCAAGGGCTTTTCTGGGCAGATTCTGTAGCAAGATTTAACATGAATTTTATTCTTGTTCTCCTAGATGATTTTTTTTTCCCATGACAGACAAATCTCTATAGATTTATTTTTCCTGAGCATGTGAATGGGGTAAAGAATTCGCCTATCTAATTACTTGCATTGAATACAGAACATTAGCGGATTTGGAAAGAGTTTAGGATTTGATAAGGATAATCTGTGCCTAAAGCCTAATCAAATGCTAAATGTGCCAAAACAGGCCTGGGGGTTTTTCAGCCTCTGCATGTAAACAAAAGTGTAAACTAATATGAAAATGGAGAGTAATTGAGAAACTGTATATTAAAAAGTTGTAGCAGATTTCATATATACAGTCATTACGGGGTAATTCCCAGCTTGTTGGCCCTCAAGAACAGGACTCTGAAATGCGCCATAGTCCTGATTGGTGGCTGCGCATGCGCCCCATTCAGTGCACTAAGCCATCTCCAGCTGTACCAGTAACCATGACTGGAGTAATGGTCACTCTACATTGCAGGACCCCATTCTCAGCACTGGTGGGGGTCGGACCCCCAGCAATTTGTATGTTATTAGCTATTTTGCTGATAAATGTTACCCTCGCCCAATTGGAAGTAATCATTCAAGCATTATTTATGTTAAACCAATTAAATCTTAAAAGGACCATGCCCCTATGGGCTGTCATAGCAAAAAAGGTTTTCAGGTTATAATCTATAACCTAAAAATATTTCTTTGAGTGGCTTCCTAATCATCAACTAATAACATTCTGTGCTGCCAGCTAAGTACCTCTACAATTCTTTGTACTGTATATAAATAGGAGTGTTCGTATTATGGTCAATCTGATAAAATATATATAGACAGAAAAGAGGAAACGTAATCATGATTCTAAATAAATCACTAAACTTGGAAAGGCGTTGGTCCTTGACATCTTTAGCGTTTCTTTACTTAAAGTAAATACACCAGTCTCCTCAGGTCTAAGATCTATTTAATAATGTATGCAGTTTGTATTATGAAATCTAGAGACAGATCTGCCTTCAAGGGGTTGTTTGGTGAAACCAAGTTATCTAGCCTAAAGGATATTTGATAATTTGTTGACCGGCGGAGACCTGATAGCTGAGACCCTCATCGATTGGGCGAATGGAGAACTTTTATCCTGTTAGAATGGAGCGGCATGGCACATAATCAGCCACGGCTTCATTTAGTCAATATGGTGCTACCGGTTACTGCGCTTTTTCCAGCAGCCCCATAGAGAACGAATAGAGCAGTGGTTGGGCGCCTTACCTGCTGCTCCATTCTGTAACAGGTGATGAAAAGTTCCCTGTGGGATAAAATTCCCTATTCTGCAAATATTATGAGGGTCCCGGTGGTAGGACAACCACTGATCAGCAAGTTATATCTTTCTCTAGGTTAGATGATCTCTCTGTAGGACAGGCAATCGTTGTATGATATAAAAATTATCTAGTTATTATATACTAAATAATTATATATGCACGTACACACAAACTTAAAATATATATTTAGTCCTTTTAATTGCATATAGAGACTGTTATTCAGCATTATTTTTCTTATAACCTAAAGGCAAACCTCTGTGTAGCCCTGGGAAGCTTTATCTGGTTTCAGGCTATGTTCTTAGGCCAGGTTCACATGTCCAGTAAGAAAAAAAAAACAAAAAAAAACTGATCTGTTAAAAGGAAGAAAAATGGATGGCTGTTTAACGGATCTGTTTTCCAAAGACTTCAATATTAAAATTGGATCCAGTTGCAGTCTTTTTTGTTCAGCCGGACAAAACAGTTATGTATGTGTAAAAGTGGAGGACTATACTGTTGCGTTCCTGCCCTGAAGACAACAATCGCGTTAGGTCAATGATGTTATGCGTTTCATACATACGTTGCGTCATGTGAAGTGTGAACTGTGTATTCTGGTTTTAGCTGTATACATTGGTATGATAATATGTAATGCATATGTAATGTTTAGTGTAAAGTATAGAGTAAGACATAAGGTTAGAACATAAGGTAGTGACTACAGGGAATGAGAAGTATAAGAGAAGTGATATAATATATAGTGTTGTGAGGGTGATCTGCCAGCTACATATTGTAGAGACAGACATAGTAACAGTTGAGACTAGTCCCAGTAAAAAGGGACTGCTTCCCAATAGATCTTCAGATAGGGAAGTACACTAACCAAGGTAAAGTTCAAGTTGCAGTGGGCAAGCAACTATTGTTCAGGGCAGTGGTAAGCCACTGGAATCCCTTGCTGACGTTCCTGCAACATCCAGAGCTCAAGGCTCGGTACATGTACTACGATGAGTGCCCAATCCTCTGGTGCACAACAAGGTACGATGGACATCAAACCATGTGAAGGGAAAGTAACGGATCACGAGTGCATTGCAGGACTAGACAGGGAATCCCTAAAAAGCTGACAGGAACAGTAAATATAGGGATAGTCCAGGAGGATCGGATAGTAATGCTGAAGATGTAGTGTTCTAAGGAAACAAGAAGTGTTG
>VIAB01006999.1:80333-94061 GCA_009801035.1 Oophaga pumilio | reverse complement strand
CACAGTGCCGTGAATTCACGGCACTGTGGTTTAAGTACCCTTAATCACCGCCATTAAAAGGCAGATCGGCGGTTGTTTAGGGGTTAATATGCATAAGGTTCTTGAAAAACGCCTCAGGGCACTCAGCCAATGACTGTAGCTCTAACGTCACATAGAAGAGGGGATGAGCCAAGTCTTGGGAGAGAGTTTTAAACTTTGAAGTGGCAGTTGGTAGCCGAACATCTTGGTAAGAGGAGGACATTTTGTAGGTGAAGGAATTACCTACTTGCTCCCTTCCGGCTTTGCTTAAAAAGTGGACTGGCACGAAAAGGGGAGTTAATATTCTTCATATTAGAAAGACTACCATTGAACCTCTAGGAGGGAGAATTACTTCAGGGAAGAAACAGAGCACAGTGCTGAAGAAGAGATATTCAGACTTAATAAAACCAGAGGTTACTAAGATCTGCTTGTCTGCAGGTACACAGCAATCATCAACCGTGAGTGTAGTCTCATACCTCAGTTTACTGCTGTTTGTAAATAATAATTTGCCTCATTACCTTCAGTAAAAAGAGTTATATTTCAAATTCTTATGGCTGCTTCATGTGTGGGGCTCAAATGCACCAACTAATACCACCATCATCATCATCATCTTCTGCCTTGAGTCAGTTACTGCGCAGATATAAAGTATGAGGAGCTGAGTGTGAACGCTTGGGTGGTGTTGTAGTCTGTCAGCGGATTACGAAGGTGAAAGCTTCTAGATTAATTCATGTCTGGAAGAGGAAGAGCACGTGGAAGAGCACAAGGCCAGGACTTGCAACCAGCCAAGCCTGGTGTTCCTGGGCCAAAATCTGTCAAGCCATCACCTAGTAATACTGAACTTGTTGGACGATGACATCAAAAAGGAGCCCCTGCAGTTGCTAGAACAGAAGCTAGAGATTTTTACATTTTGGCTGGATTTCAAGATGTGTCAATTGGAGAGCGTGGTGTCATAGACATGACTACCATGATATGGGTGTTTCCACTAGACAATCCATCCAACATGTCATAGAGTCAAAATCTGTTTTTTTCTGGCAACTCTATTCAGCCGTGCACAAACTATGTCAAATTGATTGCTACACCCAAGTGGGTCTTGTACCAGTACCATGTTGACTACAATCCACAGATGGAATCTAGATCCCAAAGTTCACTTCTACTTCACCAGCATGATGAATTAATAGGAAAAGCACATGGTTTTGATGGAGCTGTTCTTTTCTTGCCAAAGAAACTAAATAAGATCAATGAGATGGTTAGCCGCACACACAATGGAGAAATAGTAAAGATTACAATTACTTTCACAAATGAGTTACCACCAAATTTGCCAACTTGCTTTCACTTTTACCACATTATATTCCAAAGGCTTCTGAAGATGATGAATATGAAGCAAATAGGTATGAATTATTATCACCCAAATTATGTTGCAGAAGTCAGAACACACAATATATCTATGTGGCAAGGATTTACCACCGAAAATTTGAAAAATGAGACTAGTATCATGTTGTGCATTGATGTGAGCCAAAAAGTCCTTCAAAGTGAAACTGTTCTGGATGTAATGTATAATTTGCACTCGTTAAAATTGGATCACATGCCTTCTATGATGCTTGCATTAAAGAACGGATTGGACAGATATGTAAAGAGGAAGACCGGCTGCGGGTACCTATGCTGCTCCGGGTCCTGAACTGTCGAGGCTGCGTCCCCTGTTTCCTGGGGGGGAAGGAATAGGAGACCGGACAGGCCCCATGACCCTGGAAGAGGGGGTATTTTTAGACAGGGAACTCGGCCGGAAGCTGAGGGAAAAAGCGCGAGAAGCAGGAGTGAGTCCCCCGCTGTCAGCGTGCAAGAAGCAAGGGGGGCAGCACGCTACTCACCCGAAGCTGCGGCGCTGCGACGGACTGTAGCAGACAGACTCGGTGATCTGGAGGCAGGGTGCGAGGCTAAGAGAAAGCGCGCACAACAGCAGACAGTTTTGGCTGGCACAAGCCGCGTGTAATAGGCTGAGCAGAGTGCTCCGTCCTTAGAGCACTGGCACCGCGAAGGACTCTTCCTGTCGGCTTCCGACGCTAACAGCGGAACTGGCAAAGAGCGAAGTGCAGCGTGCCCAGTGACCACCAGAGAACGAGGCGCCATGCGCTCCAAAACCGTGAGTACAGGGCACATGCGCAGGAGAGAAAGACAGCTCATGCCATGGGTCCAGCTTGGATACCCAATAATTATAAGGCACTGAGGAATCACAGATGACGTTGGTACGGTCAGCAAGGTACTCCCTCAGCACCTTCCAAAACTTTGCACTCCTTGTGAGAGTCCCCCACGCCTCACGGCCAGGGTGATGGGAGGGTCTCAGAAAACTCTCCCAGAACTTTGCCATTGTTCCACTGCCTCTGCTGGATTGGAGTTGTGTCTCTCTCACCTGTACTCCTTGGCTGTCCAATGAACTGTTACATCTGCAGCCAGTGTTTTCAGATGGGAATTTTTTTAATAATTCCACAACTAGGGCCCTCTGGTACTGCAATATTTTAGTACACCTGTCTGGCTCTGGAATAACAGATATAAAGTCCTCCTTGTAGCGTGGGTCTAGAAGTGTCACCAATCAGTATTGCCTGTCATTCAAAATTTTGAGAACGCGAAGGTCACGGGAAAGGCAGCGTAACATGAACTCATCCATGCGTGCCAGACTGCTAACTTCCGTGTCCTCACCTCCTGCTCCTCCTCCTCCCTGTCCTCAGTCCATCCATGCTGAACAGACTGTATGACAGTTGTGTTTGTAGTACCGTCTATAGCACATGAAACTAGCTCTTGTTCTTCATCCTCCTCTTCCTCATTGTCACCCAATCCACATTGAGATGAGATGAGTCTGGGCTGTGTGTAATCACCCAGTATAGTTCCTTGCTCTGTCTCATCAGGCTCTGCCAGCAATGCATCCTCTTTGATTGATAGCAGAGACCGTTTAACGCTCTATTAATTGTCCTCCCCCTCACTCGACTTTTCCATCTACAGTCCATCCTTAATGCAGCAGCCAGGATCGTCCATCTGGCTAATCGGTACTCGGACTCGTCCGCTCTTCGCCAATAATTACATTGGCTGCCCGTTCATTATAGGATCCAATTCAAAGTACTTGTTCTCACCCACAAAGATCTTCACAGTGTGGCACACCCTCACATCTCCTCCCTCACTTCTGTCTATCGGCTTAGCCGATGGCTGCACTCTGCAAACGACTTTTGACTAACCTCTGTATTAATCTGTACCTCCCGCTCCTGACTCAAAGAGTTCGCTCGCATTGCAACAATCTTCTGGAATGCTCTACCCCAAGAAATTAGGACAAGCCACAGCTTGCACAGTTTTAGGCACTCCCTCAAAACACATTTGTTCAGAGCAGCCTATCATGTTCGTAATCAAAGTCATTTTATGTGTAAGTGTGCATGTGTAGCCCATTCACTATCTCTATCTATCCCCCACTACCTCAAGATGGCTGGACCATCATTGTAAATACATCATTGTAAATACACATCTGCACTTTGTAACTCCCTCACCTCATTGTAGATTGTAAGCTCTCACGAGCAATGTCATTTTGTTTAGCTTTAATTATTGTATGATTGTTAATGTTGTTACTTATGACTGTTGTGTTTAAAACAGTTAAACTGAAAAGCACTGTGAAATATGTTGGCGCTATATAAATAACAATTATTATTAGTATTAGAACACAGAGAAGCGGGATGGTGACCCTAATTATGGCGTCATAGCCGCTCTCCATCTTGGTGGACTCCTCAAAGTTTGGAGGATGGTACATATGTCTGACATCCATGTCCACTCCTGAAGTCTTATGTGTGGAGTTTGAATTGAATACTGACGGCCTTGTTGATGCGTGTAGTCCACAACTGTCCTCTTCTGCTCACAAATCCTTTCCAACATCTGCAGTGTAGAGTTACAACCCATGGGGAAAACACACACCAGTCAGTGAGCCTGAAGCTGCAAATGCTGCTGAAGCATGGCACGGGTGGCTGAAGCTGTAGCTGACTTTCTAAAATGGTCACACAGGCAGCAAACTTTCCCAAGCATATCCAGCAGCTCCAGGTAGCTTTGGAGAAAACGTTGAACAACGAAGTTAAGCACATGGGCACAGGTATGTGTGTGAGCTTGCCTTGCCTCAGAGCCACCACCAGGTTCCAGCCATTGTCACACACGACCATGCCTGGCTTTAGGTTCAGTGGTGTCAGCCACAGATCTGCCTGCTCTTTCAGAGCTATCCACAACATTTCCACATTGTGCGGTTTGTCATCTAACCATATTAGCTTCAGCACTGCCTGTTGCTGCTTGGCTGAAGCAGTGCTGCAGTGCTTCCAGCTTGTGACTGATATGGTCATTTGGGAGATGGAGGCTGAAGAGGAGGATGAGGAGGTGCAGTAGCTGTAGACTGTGGGGACAACCCAGAATGACATAGGGACCGCAATCCTCAGCGTCGGGAGAACGTGTTCCATCCCAAGTACTGTTATTCCACAGCTTCCCCTCTCTGCCAGGCCAGTTCAAAACCCTAACTGTTACATACAAAGCCATCCACAACCTTCCTCCTCCACATCTGTGACATGGTCTCCCAAGGTCCGACTGGATCCCACCTTCAACTATGTTAACCCAGTGTGCCGTCAGCGAGATGTACTGTTCCTGCCCAGAAGCACTTGTCCATGTGTCCGTGGTTAGGTGGACTTTCCAAGTAACAGCATTGTTGAGGACACGGGTAATGTTGTGGGACACGTGCTTGTGTAATGCTGGTACGGCACACCGGGGGAAATGGTGGTGGCTGGGGAATGAGTAGCTTGGGACAGCTGCCGCCATCAGTGTTATGTTTCGGTAACTGAGGAGAAATAGCAAAAGCGGTAATACATCAGAGAGGCTGGAACCTATTGGATTGCAGTAACCTGAACTAACCACACAGCTAGAAGTAGCCGTGGAGCGTTCCTACGTTGATCCTAGACGCCTCGTCACAGCCTGAGAGATAACTACACCTAAAGGCAGAAAGATGAAAGCTATCTGCCCCGTAGCAGATCCCCAAAGAAAATAGGGAGCCCCCAAACATGTAATGGCGGTTAGACAAGAAGAAAGCACGGACACAGACAGAAAATAGAATGAGCAAACGATGGGGCCAAATCTGTCTAGACAGAAAAGTACAGGAAAGAATTCTGACTGCAATCCAACAAAAACCCTAACAAAAATACCAACACTTCTGATTGCCAAAAAAACTGAGATCACACGATCTCAACCACCTAAATCAGATCTCTGGTGTAACAAAACGCTATTCAGCAAATAAAAATTAACAAAGGAGCAAAGCAAAAGTGTAGACAAAAACGGAGCACATTTGCAGCACCAGACCCCCAAAAGGGGACAGGATGCAGTCCACTGCAAGCAGCAAACCAGCAATGAAAATCAAACAGAGGAAAAAAAAACAGCAAACACTTATCTGAAGGAGAGCAGGAAACTAGCAGAGCTTCAAGCAAGACCAGGAGGAACAATTGATAACCAGCAAGGCTGCTGGGAACTCAGGCCACTTATATCCTACCATTCAGCGCAAGCTGAAGGCCATTCATTAATCAGTTCATTACCCTCAGCAACCACCGGAGGGAGCCCCAGCTCAAAAGCCTCCTCCAGCACATTCACAACACATCAGGTTGCGGAAAGCTTCTGCCTCCACAAGCCTTAAAGGCAACATTTTGAGTGCAAGCAGATGAGAAATGTTTGAATTTAGTACTGTGGCCTGTGGGGCATTGGCTGCGTATTTCTTCTTGCATTCCAATGACTGGAGTATGGACAACTGAATGGTTTGCAGGGACAAGGAAGTGGACGTGCTTGATGATGGTGCTAGTTGAATGTGGCTAAAGACAGGTGCAGGGCAGGAGTCCTCTTTGTGTGCACCGTGGACAGGGAATTGTTTGCACGCACAACAGTGGAAGAAGCAATGGTGTCACCTGCAGACACTATTCCTGTAGCCTGGGGTTCGGCCTAAAAAGTTGGGTGCTTTGCTGCCATATGCCTGATCATGCTGGTGGTGGTCAAGCTGGTAGTTTGGCTACTCCTGCTGATGCGGTCATGGCAGGTGGTGTAAATGGCCTGTTTGGGGTTATTGGCAGAGTCTTTAAAAAACAACCAGACTGGAGAAGACCTAATAGTTGTACTGCTAACTTCCGGCTGGTGTTACAAGGAGCTGTTGCCCACCTTCTGTCTGTGGCTACCACACTGCTTCTTCTTGCCTGTTGGGGTGCTACGCCTCCCTCCCCCTGTGTCCTACTGTCCTCTCTCTGCATGTCCTCCTGCCAGGTTGGGTTAGTTACTCTATCATCCACTGATACACACATCATCCATCTGATCCACACATCTTTCAAATTACATCTTTAAAAGTACATATTTTGAAGTACAATACATTGAAGTAGAATAGAATTGGACTGGAATTGACTGTAAGGTAATGGGACAGAACACCAATATAATGTTTCAGTTTCTTTTCACTTTCACCCCTCTACTACTTTCTTTCTTCCTATCTCCTATAATCCCTACACCTAGTAAGGAAGTAGTCATTTTTTCCTCAATCCTCCCCAGCCATCTCACCTCCTCCTTAGACTTGTTCCTCCACATACAAACTTTTTTCTCCAGACACACACGGCCACATCATGTCCTATCCTGCTCCCACCTTCTAACGCTCTGTCTGCTACTCCTCCTTGCTGGCGACGTATCCCCAAATCCTGGCACTTCTCAACACATCCCCACACTCATTTCTAACACCCTGCCATGATCCTCTACAAGTTTTCACAATGATGACAACCTCATATCCATTCATCCAGCCCCCACTCCCCAGGTCCCCCTACCTGGAGCACTATGGAAGGCACGTTCAGTCTGCAACAAACTGTCGTATAAACATGACTTATTTTGCACCAACAAACTCTCCTTCCTTGGCATCATTGAAAACTATCTCATCCCCTCTGACTCAACCTCTACAGCTGCACTTTCTTATGGCGGATTAAATCTCTCTCACGGGTAATGTTGTGGGATACGTGCTTGTGTAATGCCGGTACCTCGCCCCACCAACACACATGGTGGAGGAGTTGGGTTGCTCATGTCCGATACCTGCTCCTTTACCACAATTCCGCTACCACCCTCCGCTACTCTTCCCTCGTTTGAGGTGCACTCCACCCGCATCTATTCCCCCCAACCTCCAGCTGGCTCTCATCTACCACCATCCAGAACTAGCCATCTCCACCACTTTTCTCAACTACTTCACCACCTGGCTACTTCATTTCCTTTCTGCTGACATCCCCTATATCATCATGGATGACTTCAATATCCCTATTAACACAAGACTGCCTCCTTCGGCCTTACTCAATGGTCCTCCGTGGCCACTCACATAGATGGTCACACGCTGGACCTTATCTTCACCCGCCTCTGTTCCCTTACTAATCTCACTAACTCACCCTTCCCTCTTCTCTTCCCTCTTCTCTCCTAGTGCGCAACTCCCACTCCACAAACTTACTCAACCTTGCAGAAATCTGAAACACGTCAATTTACACTCACTCTCTGAGTCCCTTCTCCCTCTTACAGACATAGCTTCCTTAAATGACACAGAGGCTACTACCACTTTATGTTACACCACAATAACAGCAGCACTCAATTTGGCCGCCCCCCCCTCATGCCCAGCAAAACTCGTACAATCAACAGTCAACCCTGGCTGACCAGCCTGACCAAAGAACTGAGATGGGCTTCCAGGGTTGCTGAGCGGAGATGGAAGAGATCCGGTTCTGCTGAGCACTTTATCGCATACAAGCAGTTACTCGACAGCTTCAAGTCCACGCTCACTGCTGCAAAACAAACTTACTTCTCATCTCTCATGACCCACTTTCTCAGAATCAGAACACTTTTTCATGAGAACTTCCTGTACATCTCTTCAAAGTTATTGGGTGCATCTAAATTTGGTGCAGGGCAGGCCTTGCATTCAATGCATAGGCCATCAGTATGGCAGTACCAAATAAAAAAATGGGAACTTTTGTTTCATGTTGCCTTGAAAGGGTTATTGGGGTGCGAGTAAGTCTGTGGCATGGCAGGCCTTGCATTCACTTCATGAGCAAACTGTATGGGAGTCAAAAAAATAAGCATAGTGGGAACTTTGGTTTCATGTGGCCATCCAGGATGATGGTTCAAAGGGTTATTGGGGTGCGTGTAACTTTTTGGGGCAAGGCAGGCCTTGCATTCAATGCATAGGCAAACACTATGGGAGACCCACTTTCTTATAATGGTAACATTTTTTCATGAGGCCCTCCTGTACGTCTAGTCAAAGGGATATGGGGGTGTGTCCTAATTTAAGGCAGCCCAGCCACTCACTGCATAGGCAGTAACAGTATAGGAGACCCACTGTTTAATAATGCGAAAAACAAAGCATAGCCGCCTGATGGCCTTTTAAGAATATTAATGCCGCCTGATGCCCCAATAAAAATAGGCTTTGTGACTTTTGGAGTCCCGCCATCATAAATTAAACAGGATGTGTCTGATGATTTGTCACACACCACATGGCCAGCTAAGGTTGTTAAATGTTGAAATGACATTCCCAGTGAATGCATTTGTATTAGTTGAAAGCAATGCTAAAGTTGAAAAACTCATCAAAAGCGCTAAGTGTGTACATAGCCCAAGTGGTGGAGGTACAGTTTTGTTTGCGGTTATTTATTTTGCCTTACATACAAATCATTACCCTGGAAATGTTGTTCATTAACATATTTTACAGGAAAATCCATTTTGGTTTAGTTTTTGTATGTTTTAGTGTGCACCTGTAAAAGTGGCGTAACACTCTGACAACATTGTTCACAGCAGTGACGTAGGAGTCAGAAATGCTTCCAGGGGTCTTCTGCATGATGTTCCCATGTCATTTGTGCACTGTTCCTATATATTTCTGATGTTTTGATACCCTAGAAAGACCTCCGGAGGGGTCGCGGCAAAAAAGCTCGGGTTTCCCTTAGACTTACATTGGGCTCGTTGCTCGGGTCGAGCACCCGAGCATTCCAATTTGCTCCACCCGAGCAAAAAGCACCCGAGCATTTTAGTGCTCTCTCATCACTACATACTACATCTCTTTTGAATTCTCCTCAATGATCATCAAGACTCATAGCATTCACCCCCTTCCTTCAGTCTTTTAGTTCTAAAAAGGTTAAGTACTGAAGCTGTTTTACGGCTTGTGAGTATTGGTAACAAAAGTCATACAGCAGAAGAGAAGCTCATGTGCATCAAGCAGCAAGTCCCAGATTGGATGGCTACCCATCACCAGCAATCTACGCATTCTCGTAAGCAGCAATGCTGGAAACATTCTACTTGCACAACATTTGGGCAAACAAACTCATGATCTCTATGATGCGCACAGCCAGGGCCTGTGGGGTACTCGGCACCGAGCCCGTTCACTTCAATGGGGGATGTCACGGGTAGCACAGCTTGGTCCGTTGCCCTGGGCGATCACCATAAAATGTGGGATATTTACAGGGGAATAAAGTATATACAGTTTGTTCGTGACGCCACCTGGGGTACCTGGTCAGGGTGACCAGCGCTGCAGGGTAGATCCTCTGAGGGGTTGTTACTGGGCAGCAAGGTGTTAAGTCTTCCACAGGCAAGACTGATCCCTCAGGGTATATGACGGTGCAGGATCAATAAGGCAGACACACACACGAAAGTCTCTTTCTGTACCTTTACTGATGGTAGTTGCAGGCACGTCCCGGGAAGCTGTCAGGGTGGAGGATGCACATCCAGTAATCCCACTGAGTAGGTGTAGGGCCTCCGTACTGCTATATGTGTGAGTTTCTGACCTGTATAGAACGAAGTCTAACTCTGTCTTCAGTTATACGCCCGGCTGACTTTGTGGTGAAGCCTTCTCTAAGATAGAACAGTGTCTCTGTATGCAGGGCCCTGCTAGACTCCTGTCTTCCTGACCCCGGTTACGTATCAGCACTGATGGGCCCCTGCGACTTGAAGTCCCACAGGGTCTCCGGTATCTCCTGCTAATCGTGTAGATGCTAGCAAGCTCGGACCCGGTGTCCGGTGGTGCAGAGTAGAGGTAAGCGATCAATGCTGTTTCAACCTCTGTCACTCTCTTCTTCCTTCCACTCGCCTTTCGTCCTACTTCGACCTTCAGCATAAGCACACATTAGTAGTAGATGGCAGATTCTCCTTTCTCTTCACCGTTCTGAAGTGACTAGACTGACTATCTGAAGAGTTCTGCTCTAGTCTGAGGTAACCTAAAATCTGATCTAATCTGAGGTAACTCATGTGTCTACACTGCCTTTATAAACTGCGAAAGGGCTCCCTCTGGTGGATATAGGGAATAGTGCAGATGAATTGTGTGCATATAGGTCACTGTGGGTTTACCTTCTGTTGCATCCTCCTGGGAACATGTGGCTCCAGTCACAGCTGGGCTACACATCTACATGGTGCACATCCTGAATTTCACAGTGCAACTTAAAGAAAAATATCTACTGAAAAAATATGGTGGCCCTGGCCAGGAAAGTGTCTATGCAGTTCAACCGTTCTTACATTGTGAAGCATGTCCTCCGGGTTTTTCCATAAACAAAATGATCTGCCTGATTTGCAATACTGCAACACATTGAAATTCAAAGCCGCATGTGTTTAAGCAACTGTACGACAAGTATAAAGCAGCCGGCAATTTGGAGCTTGAATCTGAAATCCACAATTGTTAGTTGATGAGGGACATGTATGTGTCGCTTACTTAAGCCCTTTATAACTAACATACAACAGGGGCAGGATGCAGAACAGAAACTTGTATGCATTCATTGAAACCATAGGGCTGTTAGAGATTTCCAAGTTCAGTGTTACATCAGCATGTGGAGCACATTCTTGAAGAGAAGAAGCAGCAGAATGTTACTGTGGAGAGAAGCATTGAATTATCCCAGGAACAGACTAGGCTGGCAGTCATTTGGAAATTAATTATGATAATGACGATAACTCTGACGACCAACTGTTGAAGTAAGGTCTAAAAAGTAAATCAATAGGGCCCTCAGTTGCACTGGCAAACATTGCAAGTTGTATACTTAATTGCTTGTAGAATGATAGGCTTATTGTTAGGATCAAATAAAGAGATAATTATTGGATAGACCATATATATAAGCAAATGAGGGAATTTTATTTGGCTTCTAAAAGGGAGTCAAAATTGACGCATTAACAAGAAAAGCTATGTTCACTGCTCAGAGAAGCTTTTCCTGAACTGTCACCTGCCAATCACACGTCTAAGGGTATGTTCCCATGGTCAGGAAACGGCAGCACTTTGGACGCAGCACATGTCTGCTCCGTCCAAAGCGCTGCCGACTGCCAAAGGCTGGAAAATTTTAGCCTGGGGGCAAGCACAATGCAGTGGCCCACTGTGACGCGGACCGCGGCCCATTTTAAGGCTTGGGTCTCCTCTATTAGCACTTGAGTATAGCACGTGTGCGACAGAGGTACACCTTCTAACAACCTATTTCATACAAATGGTTGAGGAACAACAAATACTTATCAATAGAAAAAAGGCTCTGTTAGTGTTTAATGTTAGTGTGTGCTCATACTTATCTGCCCTGTTGAGGGCAGAGGAAAGTACTGCAGTGCGCAGGTGCTAGGAAAAGTCAGAGAGGCCCAGCACCTGCGCACTGCAGTACTTTGCTCTGCCCTCAACAGGGTAGATTAGTACACCTGCGTAGGAGTGTGATTCCCAGGACCATGAAGTCAGCAGCAGGGCAGCGATCATAAGATGATGGTTGGCGCCGGACCAGGACCTGCGACACCCATCGGACCAGACTGACCCCAGATGAACATAATAAAACTTATTTTTCTTATCTTTCAGGTCGGATTGGGGGCTTATCTAAAGAATTATGGAATTCTGTAGATAAGCCCTGAAAGGTTGTGGCTGCATCTTATATCGGCTAAATTCAGCAATGAACTCTGGAGCGTGGGAAAATGCCAGTTCATTTTACCACGCTCTAGAGTTCAGCACAGGTCAGGCTGTGAAGGAGCGCAGCATCAGTGACGTCAGCACTAGTCACTGAAGCAGCGCTGGCAGCATCTCATCATTCACCAGTAGTTTTCAGCTGGGGCGGTAGCATCTTAGCACCGTCCTGGTTGAAAATAGAATTTACCCCCGATATAAATTACTGCGTGGGACACAGCGATGGACAGGTATGGTATATTGTTGGTTTGTTATTTTATTTTTATTACAGGAGAACGAGGGCGTAGCAGGAATTAGGTGTATAATAAATATGGGAAACTGCAGTGTTTTATTTCATTAAAATACTTTATTCTGGCTGTGTCTTTATTTATCCTGTAACAACCATAGGATTATTAATTGATAGGTGTCTTATTGACACCTCTCCCTTACTAAGCCGTGGGCTTGATATCATCTTACAATACAAAGGTGACATCAACCCCACAACTATTACCCCACTTGCCACCGCAATAGGGCAAGTGGAAAGAGAGAGGCTAAGTGCCGGAATTGGCGCATCTTAGAGATACGCCACGTCTGGGGCAGTTGAGAGCTGATGTTTGTAGCCAGGAGGGTCAATATCCATGGTCCCTTCCTAGGCTATGAATATCAGCCCGCATCTGTCTGCATAGCCTTTTCTGGCTATTAATTATAGGGGGACCCTACATAATTTTTTGGGGGACTCCCCTATTTTAATAGCCAATAAATGCTAAATATGCAGCTGTGAGCTGATATTAACACCCTGGGAAGATCCATGGATATTACACCCCTTCCCAGGCTATAAACATCTGCCCCCAGTAGCTGGCTTTCTCTGTTCTGGTTTTGAAAATTGTGCGTAAACCCACGCCATTTTTTCCCTAAAATAATGTTTTATTAATTAAATACGTTTACAGTAAGCTGCACACACTGTACAGTCATGGCCAAAAGTTTTGAGAATGACACAAATATTATATTTTCACATGATCTGCTGCCCTCTGGTTTTTATGTGTGTTTGACAGATGTTTTTATCACAGACAGAAATATAATTGCAAACATATGAGTAACAAAAGCTTATATTGACAGTTAGAATGAGTTAATGCAGCAAGTCAATATTTTCAGTGTTGACCTTTCTTCTTCAGGACCTCTGCAATTCTCCCTGGCATGCTCTCAATCAACTTCAGGACCAAATCCTGACTGATAGCAGTCCATTCTTGCACAATCAATGCTTTCATTTTGTCAAAAATATTTAGAGTTGAGAGTCCTCAGTGGTTGATACCTTTTAATGGCTAACTGAAAAGATGGTAACAAATTGAAAGCTTTCGAGACTACTCAGGTCTCTTCATCAGGCTAAACTAATACAAAATCTGAAGAATCACATATTTATACACAACACAGCACAGAACAAATGCAATAGGTAAGACAAGTGACGTAAAGCAGAACTGTCATTATGGGAGATAGAGATGAACATAAATATTGGAACAGTTCATAGATAAGGAGTGTGAAAGTTTTATTGCCCTCTGGTAGGGGTCTGGTAATGTTTGGTGATTTTCTCACAGGGTCTTTGGAGTAAATTCCTTAATTGATGTAAAACGCCATAAAACCGTGTGACAGGTTCATTCCAGCATTAAGAGTGTCAAAGGTCACCATCAGTTTGTATTCGCAAAATCTCCTATGTCTCTGAGATGTGAAATCACCTATCAATACAAGTAATTTCATATCCCACATTGTTATGATTTGGTAGCTGAGGAGAGCAGGCAAAAACG
>VIAB01006999.1:51803-62231 GCA_009801035.1 Oophaga pumilio | reverse complement strand
ACACCGGGAGGCACAGGGGGCTGATCGGGGGTCCCGGGGACCCCGTTTCTCTCCCCTCTGATGTGCAATCACATCAGAGGAAAGAGAAATTAAAGGGAAAATAGCTTTTTTTGCGATCATCATTATAGGGTAAATAAAGGCTTTCGCAAAAGCGGGGTCGGTAAAAACCGACCCGAATCATGTTCTCTGGGGTCTCAGCTACCCCCGGTAGCCGAGATCCCGGAGAAAATCCGACTCTGGGGGGGCGCTATAGGCTTTTTCCACAGCGCCGTTAATTAACGGTGCTGTGGTTTAAGTACCCTTAATGACCGCCGTTAAAAGGCGTATCGGCGGTCGTTAAGGGGTTAAGGATACCAACACTAGCAAGTGTTGAATAGGTGATGCATTAAAATTCCTGTCCTTTTGACTCTAATGCAGACTTTCACAAAATATCTGCCTGGATTATTTGTCTTATTGTGCACTCGATGCATTTCACTTACATAAAACTACAGTGGTATGAAAGTGTTTGTCACCTTCATAATTTCCTATTCTTTTGCATGTTTGTCACGCTTAAATGTTTCAGATCACTAAACTAATTTAAATATTAGACAAAAATAACACAAGTAAACACAAATGCAGTTTTTAAATGAAGGCTTTTTATTAAGGAGAAAGAAATCCAAACCTAGAGGGCACAGTGTGAAAAGGTGATTCCCCCCGTAAAACATAAATTTACTGTTGTCTATCACATCTTTGAGAAACTGAGCTCAAATTACATAGTCACACCCAGGCCTGATTACTGCCACACCTGTTCTAAATCAAGAAATCACTTAACTAGGACCTGTCTGAGAAAGTGAAGTAGACAAAAAGATTCTCAAAAGCTAGACATCATGCCGCGATCCAAAGAAATTCTGAAACAAAGTAATTGAGATCTAGTGAAACTCCACTATTGCCTGCTGCTCCTCACACAGTCTCTCCAACATATGCAAGATGAAGATCCTCCTTGCTAGTACGTCGCATATCAGCCAGTGAGCAGGAAGGCAGAAGTGATGCTGCAATGCAGACAGGCGATCAGCAGCAGGGTGAGAATGATGAACGTGCAAAAACACTGCCTTCACTTTCAGCAGCAGCTCTGACATGTGTAGGTAGTTTTTCAGAAAGCTCTGCACCACCAAATTCAGTACATGTGTGTGGCCCAGCTGCGCTCGGTGACACATGTTCCCTGGAGGATGCACAGAAAGGTAAATCACAAACATCTGATATTCATTCACATCCACACTTTCCAGGAGCCACCAGAGGGAGCCCTTTAGATTCAGGTATATAGGGGTGTGGAGAAACGCAGCAGTAGGCATTCTAGCCAGACAGCCATGCAAGTTGTTGGTTGTATCTCAGACAGTTGAGTTCTCCTCAGAGCATTGGAGTGAGAGATTCTACATTCTAGTCTGAGCGAGACATTTGAGTGTGATTCCTGTCAGATGAGACAGAGGAGGAAAGACAAGCTGTTACCTCAGAACAGGCTGACTGTTAGATCCCTAAGAACGTGGAAAGTGACTCTCGAAGTGAGCATGAAATCAGTCTGACGGAAGGTCCTGATAGCTACTTTGGACAGAGTCTATGAAGGAAAAGAAGGAAGGGAACTACAGTATTTGTAACAACGAGTCGACTGAGGAACGGTCAGTGAGCGGTGATAGAAGGAAGCTGGTGACTACACCTACTGTTGCCTGTGCTTATGTTAAGGGTGTGAGTAGGGCGACAGGCAAGTGGTGAAAAGGAAGAAAGAGTGACTGAGGAGAAATAGCGACGATAGCTGAACCTCCACTCTGCACTACCGGACACCGGGTCCGAGCTTGCTAGTTCCTTCACGGCTAGTGGGAGAAACCGGATTCCCTGCTGGACTTCAGGTCGCAGAGGGGCCCTACAGTGCTGATACGTAACCGGAGTCAGGAAGAATAAGAGTCTAGCAGGGCCCTGCATATAGAGACTAGTTCTGTCCAAAAGAAGGCTCCACCACAATGTCGGCCGGGCGTAGCTGTTCTATACGGAGTTAAACTTAGCTTCATGCAAGTGGGAAACTCACACACTTTGGAAAGTAAGGAGGCCTTAAACCTACTCAGTGACTACCGTATGTGCATCCTCCACCCTGAGCAGCTTCCCGGGACGTACCTGCAAATACCACCAGTATGGAAAGAGAAGGTATGGAAAGAGACTGACTTGTGTGTGTCTGCCTTATTGCCTGCACCCTGCACCGCCATATACCCTGAGGGATCCAGTCTAGCCTGTGGGAGACTTAACAACTTGCTGCCCAGTAACAACCCCTCAGAGGATTCACCCTGCAGCGCTGGTCACCCTGACCAGAAACCACAGGTGGCGTCACGAACATTACTACAATCCCCTGTAAATATCCCCCTTTGAATGAGCGCCCAGGGCAACGGACCGAGCTACCCGTGACCTCTCCCCCATTGAAGTGAACGGGCTCGGTGCCGAGTACCCCATAGGCCCTAGTACCCGTGTGCGGCTCACATGCACCATACAAGAGATGTGCATCAAATGGCTAGGCCCAGAGCTACTATGAGTTTTCTACTGATTTGTCCCCTACCATAAGTTTTTCAAAACTGTCCATCTCTAACAGCCGAAATGGCAGCATTTCAAAGGCCAGTAATTTCGAAATGCTGTCATTCAGGATCATGGCTCATGGGTGGCTAGGTGGGTATCTCATTTTTCTCTTGTGGATTTGGGGGATGGAAATCTGATTACTTCCATGGAACGGTGTGGAGATGCTATCTGACACTGGTGGTGGTTTGGTTGTTGATTCTGTCACATTCTTTCTTTGTGAGGAGGCAGGTGGCCCTGTTGATATTGAGTGGGGGAAAGAGGCTGAGACTGCAGCAGAAGTGGGAGCAGAATGAGGCTTAGATTGATCATGCTTTTCAAGGTGTGTACTTTGCTGCACCTTGTGCTTGGGATTTAGATGCCTCGTCACAGGTGGTGCTCAGGTTCAGAACATTTATATGCGACGCCCCCCGGGCCGTTGTGTACTCGGTCCGGACCAAACAATTCTTTGAGGGGAAGGTCACAGCAGCAATGACCCAGTCCGTGGCCCTGGGCGTGCAGTAAAAATGAGGGAGAATAGTTTATGGAGGATTAAGTTGTGACGGCACCCATGATGTTCGGCAATAGATGGCTGACTTTGCGATTCAGGTACACTGGGGTGGTCGGTGATGCAGCAGAGATGTTACAGCTCTCCATAGGCAGAGCTAGATCCCAGGGAAGTTATAGAGTTAACATTCCTGATGGTAACGGTTGTAGTGCAGGGTAGGTAATGCATTAAATTAATCTGAGGACACAGCAGGGTGCAGTCTTCACACTTTTCTCACAGTTTTTAGGTTACAATCACCAGCAAGGCGCTGATTCCTCCGGGTCTGTGGTCCAGCCAGCTCTCAGGTAATTTGGGGTACACTTTACCGAGACCCTCAATTTGTGTACCTTCACAGATCGTCTCTCTCTGTGCTGGCCCACGTCCTTCCTGCCCTGTTCCTCACACAGTGTCTCAAGCCAGTAGCCTCAGATCCTGTTGGGTGACGATCTCCTGGTCCCCTTGATCCTATGTGGCTACCTTTTCAGCAAATGTGTGTTTATTTGGCTGTAGCACAGTCACAACAGCATCCGGTTTGCAAGCTGAGTCCTACAGTCTCTCCACTAGTCTTGGGCTGGTCCCCCACTGCAACCTGGTCCCTCCACCTGACTACAGTCGGCCTGGATTTGGGCACCACGGGTGTATTCTTCACTTCCCTGGCCCCTAGGACTCCTTCTTCTCTCAGGAGCTCTTTTCTTCAGCACTGCTCCTCTCAACTTCCTGCCACCAACTCTCCTTCCTTCCAACTGACTACTTTCCCTTCCAACTGTCACAATCCCTTCCTGCCTGAACTGGGGCTCCTCCCCTTTCTTCTGAGTAGTGTGGTGTTGGATGCACAAATGCGAGTACCGGGTTGTGCCCCCTCCTTACCCGAGAGCTGAGTACCACACCTCTGGCTGAGGTGCAGTACCTCTGTGGTGACTGGACCCTTAGGGGCACCACATATACCTTGCATTAGAGTCTGATGGCACAGAGTGAAACTCACATAATGCTTGTTGGCAGCACATTCCCTGTAGAAATTACATGCCAGGGATCGCTTTTGAGCCATCTTTGGTGTGCTGATTTCAGTGGAGAGGTGGGCAGTAGGAGCCTTTCCACCCTGCACCCTGTTTTGCTGTGCTGCTTTGGCAGCATACCCACTCCATTTCCTCCAAATTGTGCACATCACTAGGATGGCCTTCACTCCATGTGTGGTCTACAACCTCATTATACTCTGCCGCTACGTAGAGCACGTTTACTAGAAAGCATGAGACACCTAGTCCTCCAGTGTTTATCTCCTGCTGATAAAACACTGATTTTATTGAAAACTCAACACGCCGCCTAGGAAGAGACATATCAGGGGAATCAGGCTCTAAGCTCCTACATAATACTGCTCTTAAATTACATAGCAAAACCTTACTGAAAGATACCTTTTTACATACATTTGGACATAAGTATAACATTTACAAAACTATAATGTTAAATATTATACATGCGAATGACAAACAGGCTACGGCTACATGGAGGTATGTTTTGTGCTGCACATTGCAACATTAGGTGTAATAATTTCCTATTGTTTCACTTGTGACATACTGAAACAGAGTCGTAAAGCTTCCAAATGTATTAGATTTTCTTTCACTAGTCAATGAGAATGGGACTTGCTCTGAGTCTCATTGTATGGTATTATTCACTTGGGTAATATATACAGTAATGCTTGAATTGGCGCTATAAATATTCAGAATATAATTTTGAGTTTAATAAATAGGAGTAATTTGGAGAATGTTAATATTTTTATCTGTCAAGGTAGAAATAACTTACAACAACACACTTTCAAACACACCTTCTCAATCAAGTACAATTCTGCATTTAGAAATGCTTTTCTGTAATAAATAGGAGAACCTAAATCAGAGCTGGAAGATATGGATGAACAATGTAATTTTAAGATGTGGACTGTATGAGGTGGATAAGCTTGCTAACTGACATACTTGTGTGACTAGATATTTGCAGAGAATGAGAATTATTGGACCCTTCCTTAAAGCAATCACACTGATCAAAGCCAAGTTTAATTCACAAAATTTGATTTAAAGTTGCAGAATTTTCCTCTTGAAAACTTAAATGGGTTGTTCTTAGATATATTGTTGCTAAATAAACTTGGGCTGCAGTGGACTTGTGGATGGTTGAACAGAGACATATCCTCTTTCTGTGTTTAAAGCAGTCAACAGAGAAGCCTGTACTGGCTGTAGGTGATTTTTGTGTCTTGGAAACCCCTTTCAGCAAGAGCTTTTGAGGGAGAAACAAGTGGTCTTCCAGTCTGCCAGCTCTTGCCAAATTTGGGAATGATGTATTGGAGACTAGAAATACACAGGAATCTGGAACATTGAACAAGACTTGTTTCTCTTACTGACAGAGGAAGAGGTTTTATCGAGTAGCTAAGAAAAAGGAAATATTACAGTATTACCAAAAGGAAGACCTAACAGAAAAAAAAAATACATGTTTAGCGAAAATGAGAAAATAATTTCTGCCTTCGTGGCAGTTCTAAGCCTTGAAACAGTCTACTGTAAGACAATGCCCTATGTTGCTGCTTTTATGACTTTTGAAATCTAGGGAAAAGGTTATACTTAATGTGACTAAATGAGTTAGATGTGCAACAAAAGCATGAAGAAAGAGCGGCACTCAGCAAATCTATAAAAAATGATAGTCCTTTATTCCTTCCTTTGGGACATGGGCAGGGTGTGCACAGGAGGAATGTGGGGAGAGAAAGAGACAGGACGACTTCCATTTTGCGTTAATCCGTCGCTTCTACGGGTCCAGGTGGTGAACTTTTAATATTGCCCGTAAAACTCCCTTAATGATCAGCCTCAGCCTCTTGTGTGATAGTTTGAATATGTAGTTGATTTTCAATGCTGTTCTCTTCAGTCTACAAAACTGAACAATTTACAAACATTGAATTGCGTTTTCAAGTAGCAGACATTTTAACCTCTTGAATTTAAAGATCATTGTAAATCTTTTTATTTTACCACATTAAATCGTAATCATCATAAATATGTACTGAGGCATTCATTGCTAATCCATCATAAAATACCATGAGAAATCCTAATCATTTCCTTCCCAAAGCCACGTTGGGTGAAAAGTGATCTTAAACAGATCCAGCAATGTCAACTTTTCTTCTTCTATTTACTAGGATTCGTTATTTCAATCTTAAGATTTGAAAGACAAATCTGTTACTTTAATAGATCAAAGGCTGCAAGATGTATTAAAAGTATTTCATGAAAGCCAAATGTATGTATATTTCTTTTATTTATAATAAATTTCAAAATTATTTTAATTGTACAGAAAATAATATTTTTAAATGCTAAAGTAATATTTGATGCTTCTATCTTTGTTAAAAGGTAACTTTTTTTTAAGTGATATGTTCATTACTTGCATTTTAACCTAAGTCTTCTTGACATTTAATTCTGGAAATTAGGGGTCATTCAGACAACAGTGATTTTTTTCCATGTACAAAAAACATCCAAGTTTCATCAGTATTTTGGATCATAGTGTCAGTAGAGTGTGGTCAATGTGTCAGGTTTTACCATCAAAGTTTGGCTGCAGTTCAATCAGGTTTTCTCAGATAAAAAAAGAGGTTTCTCTTATCAAACAGTCCATGAAAAGCAGACAGTACACAGATGACATCTTTTCATGAATTCATAGACTTGCATTGGCAAGCTTGATTCGATACTCGAGTCAATGTCAGAAAAGTCTCCATGCTTTTGAGAAGATTACTCAGTTCTGGATCACTCAGTCCAGGGAAAATCTTGGACATGTAAGCTACCATATGTCAACTATCAAAGGTACGGAAATTATATCGGTGAAAAACAAGGATAGCATTCATACATGAAAAACTGAAAGAACCCCAGAGCTTTACAAACTAGTTGAGGATGTACAAGTAAAAAATCTGTGGATTACTAATCCCACAAGTTTTCTACTTTTGTAAATGTATATATGCTTTGCTACTGTATAAACACTTCACACATTTTGAGCATATTTTGTGCATAATAACAGGTTAATGAGAATGCTTTCTATGTGCTGTTAAATCATGTCAGCTGAGAAGTGGATGCACAAAGATGTGCAATTACAAGGCTACTGGGATTCCCAGTATCTGCGAGAATTTCAAGATTAAATTTTGAAAATATATCTCAATAAATGCCAGTTTGGACAGACATTAAAAAATAATATTTGAATGGACAAAATAATAATAATTTTTGTAGCGCCAACATATTCCACAGCACTTTACATTTTAGAGGGGACTTGTGCAAACAATAAAAGAATTACAGCATAAAAACAATCACTTAAACAACAAATGACGGCCCTGCTTGCAAGCTTACAATCTGTGAGGAAATAGGGGAGATACAAAAGGTGGATGGTATCAATTGCTTTCATTGTTCTGACCAGCCATAATTGGGTTTTCATGTAATGCTGCATGGACCGGTAATAAGCCAGAATATGCAAAAGTACAGACACAGAGGGACACAGAGGGCTATTAAATGCATAAAGCGTGTGAGGACATGATACGAGGAACCAGGTTATGGTGAAAATGTTGAATGGGCAACACAGGGATAGTTAAATAAATGTGTTGAGGTCATAGGCCAGTCTGAAGAAATGCGTTTTCAGGGCACTCTTAAAACTGTGAGTATTGGGGATTAGTCGAATTATCCTGGGTACTGCATTCCAAAGAATTGGCGCAGCACTTGAGAAGTTTTGGAGACGGGTGTGGGAGGTTCTTATTGTTAAGGATGCAACCCTCAGGTCATTAGCAGAGCGGAGGGCATGTGTAGGGTGGTACAGTGAGAAGAGGGAGGAGATGTAGGGTTGTACTGAACAGTGGAGCGCTGTGTGGGTGAGAGTGATAAGTTTATATTGAATTCTGGAGTGGATGGGTGACCAGTGCAATGACTGGCACAAGGTAGAAGCATCGGTGTAGCGGTTGAAGAGGAATATGATCCTGGCTGCAGCATTCAAGACTGATTGGAGAGGGGAGAGTTTGGTAAGAGGGAGACAGATTAAAGGGAATCTGTCACCCCATTTTTGCCCTATAAGCTGTGGCCACCGCCATCAGGGGCTTATCTACAGCATTCTGGAATGCTGTAGACAAGCCCACGATGTCACCTGAAAGAGAAGAAAAACGAGTTATATTATACTCACCCAGGGGCGGTCCTCCGTCCGGTCGGATCTGGAGGGAGTCGCGGTCCAGTTCGGTGCCTCCCATCTCGTAGCGAAGCCGCCCTCTTCTTTCCATCCCGTCGCAGCTCCTGTGCAGGCGCACTGCTCTGCCCTGGTGAGGGCAGAGCAGAGTACTGCAGTGCGCAGGCACCAGGAAAGGTCAGAGAGGTCCGGCGCCTCCGCACTGTAGTACTCTGCTCTGCCCTCACCAGGGCAGAGCAGTGCGGCTGCGCAGGAGCTGCGACGGGATGGAAAGAAGAGGCCGGCTTCGCTACAAGATGGGAGGAGCCGAACCGGACCGTGACTCCCTCCGGGCCCGACCGGACGGCGGACTGCCCCTGGGTGAGTATAATCTAACTTGTTTTTCTTCACTTTCAGGTGACATTGGGGGCTTATCTACAGCATTCCAGAATGCTGTAGATAAGCCCCTGATGGCGGTGGCCGCAGCTTATAGGGCAAAAATGGGGTGACAGATTACCTTTAATAGAGTTACGATAGTCCAGACGAGAATGAATAAGAGCAACAACAAGAGTTTTGGCAGAGTCGAAAGTAAGAAAAGGCCGAATTCTAGAAATGTTTTTGAGGTGCAGATAACAAGAGCGAGTCAGATCAGATGTGGTGGGGGTGAATGAAAGCTATGACCCCAAGACAGCGGGCATGTTGTTGGGGAGTAATAGAGTATATAGGGAATAAGGGTGCATCATAAATATCACATGAATAATCAAAATAATACAAAGAGGAGGTGCCACATAAGTAGTCATAATAAGTAAAGAACCAGGAGGAAAGAAAAGACTACTTAATAAAATTTGCACACTCCAATATAAAAGATATATGAATCAATTTTATTAATACTGACACAGCAAACACGTGAATATAAAAACAACAATGAAAGAGATAGGAGGAGACATGCAGGATACATGCATGTATGGATATATTCAGCAGGTGAATGAACTTTATACATAAATGCCCTTCCCTCATATGTTTTAACTAGAGATGAGCGGATAAATCTGTAGAAGATAAAATTCTAGTTAAATTTCTTGAAATTAAAAAAAGTTTAAACTCTTAAGATTCAATCTGCATTTGGCAAGAAAATAAACCTTGCACTTCACATTTTCCACACTGCAGAAGCATTAGAGATTGGGTTAATATATTTTTGTGTTGCCAAGCAGGTCTCCACATAATACCCTGCACCTATGTCATCTAGTCAATTTTCATACTTTGTACACTGGTGGTCAGTATCTAGGCCATTACAGTTTTAAGTGTAAGCTCTTATGATCATAGGGGTCCTCTCCCTCTCTCTTGTGTAGTGTATTATTGGAAAAAAAAAGTATTTCCTTTTTGGCGCTTCCAGAGGACGAAGATAATTTGTAAAAATTTTTTTATTAAAACACTTTATGGAGATAAAACAACGCGTTTCAGCCTGCAACGGCCTTCATCAGGTATATTATGTATTAAATTTTTTTTTTCTTTTTTGGAAAAAAAGGTTGTCTTTATAGACTAGTGGTTGCTAATACATATGACGGGGTGTGCCTCAATCGAATGAGGTTAACACCACACCCCTGTTAAGTCAGCATAATCTTGAATATAATTGGTATCTCAAGAAAAGAAAAATTTTTTTTTGAAAAAATGGTATATAAAATATGCAGAAATAAACAGCACATACACAAAGAGATGTACTCGGACCACAATGACAACTGCAAAAATTGCGCAACAGGGATACATAAAGGAATATGTGAAAATGTATAGCATAAAATTGCAATTAAAAGTTGTTTTTTTTGGTTTTCTTAATATATGCTAAAAAATGTGTATATTTTCATCTCTTCTTTTCTCTCCCCTCTGTTATAATTCTCTATACATTTTCCACTATTTCATTAAGATCGTCAGGTAAGATATTGATTTATGTTTATGATCTCTCCTGTGCTGCATGATATAAGGGTATGTGCACATGTTGCAGATTTAGATGCGTTTCCGCAGCGTTTTTGGATGCGCGGAAACACATCAAACCCGCAGTGTAGTGCACAGCCAATGTATATCTATGTGAAACGCAGGTTTGGTGTGCACATAATGCAGAAAAAAACGTGCGGATTCACAGCCTTTTATTTTCCACAGCATGTCAATTCTTTGTGCGGATCAGCAGC
>VIAB01006999.1:14897-26296 GCA_009801035.1 Oophaga pumilio | reverse complement strand
TCGCCCGGGGCCCATAAAAACCTGGAGCCGGCCCTGGTTGGGACTGTGGAAGGTTCGGGGTGGAGGCACAGCTGGGTTGGAGCTTGGGTGAAGTCGCAAGGGGGCCCACAAACTTTGCCATTAGGGAGCCCTGAAATTCCTGGTGGCTGCCCTGGTAAACATAAATGAAAAGTATATGGAGAAAAGAAATTAAATATGTTCATGTAAACATACCAATAAATCAAGTCGGTGCGTTAATGCAAGCTTGCCGGGTTCTCACATTGAGCTGAAGAATCCAATTAGCCTCCCAGGTAAGTAATGTAGTCCAGTCATCTCCTCTGTGTGGTTTATTAACTCTTTCAATGCCGATAATGATGAGAGAAGAAAGATCTCCACCATGACATTCCAAAAAAATCAAAAGCCCTGAAGAGGAATGATTAAGTTTTTAAAATTTTAGGCATTGGAGCAGAAATATCTTCCTCAAGTCAGCATGCATGTAGTGCTTAGTATGAAATATTTATTGTAAGTCATGCAAATTGCTTGATACCCTACATGTGTAGTGCAACAATTAATAAATGATTTAATATTATACACTCACCCTTCATTATTGTTAAAGGTTTTAGTTTTAAACATGTACTTGCACAGATTGCGTTTAGAGTTCCCACACTTACACAACCCTTAGTACTACGCCAGGTATCAGTGTATTGGTGAGATGTAAACATGCTGTGTGAAACTATGTTACCCAGATTACTAGCTCTTAAGGCAACAAAGTTTTTGCTGCCAGAAAGGATTTTAGAAAGGGTGGCATCCTGGTGGAACATAAAGGTATGTTTCCATGGTTCGGATTTCGGGCGTTTGGACGCAGCAGAAATCCCGCTCCACCCAAAGCGCCGCCCCCCTTTCTACGCGCGGTGATGTGTTTAATGAACACTTGCGGAATCACCGCATCGTATCCATAGACTGTATTATTTATCTTGCGGAGACGGAGCTTCTCCGCAAGATAAATAGACATGCTGCGTTCTATAAAGACGCGCCATATGTCCGGATTCGTGGGTATGTCACCCTCGTTTTAGTACGCATAGTGGAGACAGGATTTCTTCAAATCCCCTCCACTATGCAGTAACATCTAGATGCTGCGGATTAAATGCTGGGTTCAATCCGCAGCTAATCCGGATGTATTCCGGACTGTGGAAACATACCCTAAGAGAATACTTTCATATTAGAGCTGTGATTGTAAAGCAATTGCTGTTGAAGGGAGTAGAAAATGTCACTGAACTGGTAGAAATTTTATTTTTAGGATGATCTTACAGTAAAGAAAACCATGATTTCTTAGATTCAATGGTATGCGCTTTGTTTAATATAGAGTGTGAATAACCTTGTTTAGCCATGCATTTTTTTTATATACTGACACTCTTGTTGAAAGCTTTCATCAGTAGAACATAGGCGATGAGCTCCAATGAAACCTCCCAATGGAAGATTACTTATAATATGGAGGGGGGAGTGGTGACAGATCTGAGGATGTAGCATGGAATTGCTACTAGTTTCCTGTAAAGAGTAGTATGAGTAGTGCCATCCTGTGTATTACCACATAGAGAAATATCCAAAAATTATGCAGTATGATTGTATGTTTTTGTTTAAAACTTTAAATTAAGTTCATAATAGTTAATGTAATTATTGAAAGACAAAACGATATCTGAAGACAAGATACTGTACTAGCGTCATTGCACCAAACCATGATCAAATCATCTATTTTATCTACCATAACATCTCATAGATGACAAAAATGGATTATTAGGGGTATGTATGCAGGATTCTTCCTACCATGACATATACAAGGGAGGTTGAGAAATATATATATTTCTGGATCTTACCTGAAACTTTAAAACTTAATAGTTCCACTTTAGGAATCTCAAAACATTTTTTGGAATGTCATTCAGTGGTTCTTTCTTCTCTAACCATTATTGACATTCAAAGAGTTAATAAACCATGCAGCGACTGGACTACATTGTTACTCACCTAGGAGTCTAATTGGATTCTTCAGCTCAATACAGGATCCCCTGCATGCTTGAATTACCGTACGGACGTGATGTACATTTTCTAATTTATTGGAATGTTTACATGTCTATGTTTAATTTCTTTTCTCCATTTACTTTTTATTTATGTTAATTAGATTTAGCTAATTATACACTTACATATTTATTGCTTCTCTCATTATGTCATGGAGGCAATCCTTTTTATTTGGTTTCTGGCAACTTGGGCTCCTATTTAAATGCTATTTTGAATCATGTGTCTCACCTATGAATAAGGACTAGACCTAGTCCAAAACGTGTAAGGTTCATATGTATCTTCATTTTTGCATGGCTTTTTTAACTCTTTTAATAGACTTATTTCAATAAATTTGATTTTTATATGTACCGTATTTTGCAGATTATAAGACGCACCAGATTATAAGATCCAGTTTTAAAGGAATAAATTAGAAAAAAAAATTTAACCAAAAAATGTGGTCATGACACACTATTTGGGGATCTGCGTCTGTCACTGCTACTGGGCAATGTCCTCCAGTTTGGTACTAATGTCCCCCATCCTGATGTATATGTGGTCCAGCCTTGTCTCATCTTGTTATGTATGATCCCCAATCCTGGTATATATAACCCTCATCTTGGTATTTTTCATCTCCATCCTGGTATACAGTATATGATCACCATCCTAGTATATATGGCCCTCATATTGGTATATATGACCCCTATCCCGGTATGTATGGCCCCCATGCCAGTATATATGATCCCCATCCTGAAATATAGTATATTATCCCATCCTGTAATATATTGCCCCATCCTGATATATGGCCTCCATACTTTAATACCGTATATGGTCCCCATCCTGGTATGTATGGCCCCCTTCCTGATATACAGTATATGATCCCCATCCTGGTATATATATTTCCTTTATCCTTGTATACATGAAACTCCATCCTCGTACATATGGATCCCCATCCTCGTATACTCGTATACATAAATCCCCATCCTTGTATATATGGCCCTCATCATGGTATATATGGCCCCCAATCCTGGCATATATGTCCTCCAAAATGCCACATGCACAAAAAATAAACAATTCTACTCACCTTCTCTGTGCTCCTCCCTAGTGTAGCGTCCTTTTTTATTGCTAGCAACTGCTTTCAGCAAGTAAGCAGCACAGCGCATGACATCATTGCCATATGCCCCACATTCCGTCATCAGCTGCCGGGATATTCACTGCTCTCCATGCCCAGGACTATTGACTTGGGATGCAGTGAATACTCATTTTCCATAATACTGGACACACATGATCTCCCAGCCGCTGCATGAAGCCAGTGGCTGTGGCTAGCAAGTGTGCTGCTCGCTATTAAAGAAAATGAATATGCACTACTCCTCACGCCCATAGTCTGCCCACCTCACAGATCTGGCTTCAGTTTAGAGAGGTGGGCGAGATTATATGTGTGGGGAGCACTGCATATTAATTACCATTTATAGCAGACTCACCGTCATGGTATAGGACATGGTTAATGTCCTGTCCATTCTGGGTTAACTTTTGCTGGTCGCCTGGCATAGTATAGGACATGGTTAATGTCCTGTCCACTCAGGGTTAACTTTTGCTGGCCTCCCATTGGATCTGGGAGGGTATTTATACCCAGTCCAGAGGAAGATTCTCTGTCAGCTATACTTTTGTTGTGACTGCGTGTCTGACCCCCCTGGTTTGTGTGTATACTGCTCTGCTTGTTTGATTCCTGTGTATGATCCGGTCTGTTTGCTCACTCTGCTCTCTGTCTCACGTTTTGCTAATATTGTCTTCTCCGGTTCTGACCTCCTGGCTTGGCTATCGATACTCCGTTACAGTTTTGTCCCTATTGTACTGTCTATTGCCCGCTCTGGTTTACTGATCTATTGCTACGTCCTGACTATCCGTTCTGTCTAACCCTTTGGTACTGTTGTGTTATCTTGTGCTCTGATCTCGGCCTGTCCTGGTTTTCGTCCCTGTCTTTGCCCCTTGGTAACTTTATCTCGTCGTTACCCTGCTAGGAGTTTTCCTGCTGTTCCTAGATCTCTGGAGCCTAGGCCATGCCCCCAGCAGTCACATGCTGCAGGTCCTGTTAGTCTGTAGTACACATCATTCATTACTGCTGTCCCGCTCCTCAGGTATCCTCGAGCACAGTTTGTTTTATTCAGGACACGTGCACTGGCTCAGTGAGCATGTGCAGTGCGGTGTTCCTGACACTCACATGTTAGCCACAGTGACTCTCCTGCCTCCTGTGAACAGCTCCTCCTCCACAGCCAGGTACATTCAGACTATAAGATACAAAAATTTTGGGGAAAAGTGGTACATGAAAAAATGTTCTCGATGCTGGATTCCAAATTCCATTATGCCAACTCCCTTAGTACAATGATACCCTATTTGGTGGAAAACTACTATTTGGGCACACGACAGGGCTAAGGAGGAAAGGAGCACCATTTGACTTTTGGAGTGCAAAATTGGCTGGAATAGATAATGGATGCCAAGTGGTGTTTGCAAAGTCCCTAATGTTCCTAAATGGTACAATTTGTTACTTAATTTCAGCTGAGTGTGCAAAAACCCATAGTGGTTGAAAACTACTTTTGATGCACTATGCAAAACTCAGAAGGGAAGACGCACTGTACTGGAGTGCACATATTGCTGGAGTGGTTTGAGGCTACCATGTCACATTGGCATAGCACTTGAGATGCCAGAACAGCAGAACCCTCTCCATATGTGACCCCATTTTACAGATTATACAGATTACACCTCACAATGAATTATTCAAAGGGTGCAGTGATCACCTGCTACAGGTGTGTCACAGAATTTTATACCATTTGGTGGTGAAAAAAAATGCTACATTTTTCCCAAAAAAAGTTTTACTAAAGAAACGACAGTGTGTAGCCCTGAAAAAGATTTTAAGATTTAGGTTGCAGCAGTATACCCATAAAAGGGCTGCAAGGCAATAAACGCTGCATATATGCCTCTAATACAAAACTATCCCTTCTCCAACAGCTATCCCTACACTGAATGCAGATAACAGTGGGTTTACTAGAGAAAGGACATATGTAGCCCTAAAAAGCATTTTTTTTAATAGCACAGGAGCGATATGCAAATACTGCAGTAGCAATGTTAAACACTGCCTATATACCTGATCTAAAGTATGCTCACCCTCCGATAACAACTCTCCCTGAAATGCTTCCAGAGGAGAGTGTGCTGAGCATCGCGTCACCGGCTTTTATACGTAAAGCGGCTGAACAATCACAATAATGCTAGTAGCCAACAAGGCTACGACATTACCGTGCATGGCAAGCAATCCTCACATGTTAATTGGCTGCCTTATAAGTGTGAAACATGCGGTACGGAGAATCAAGCATCCGTGATACTCGATCTAGTAACAAGTGTACCCGAGCACCACGATGCTCAATATACATAGATGTAAGCACTATAAAATTTTACAAGTTTATGGACTATCATAGTTGTTTCATCCAGTAGCTGTTTGAACTTGAGGAAATACTTGAGGGTTGTGACTAACAAACTGGTATCTACAGGTAGATAACTTGCATTCCAACTTGTTCCTTGCTTTTAAATACTTGATTTAAACAATTTAGTCAGCACAATGCCTGTAATTATCACATTCTTTACAGTTATGCTTCTTTTTCCGTGAGAATTATCGTGTTTAAATAGTTTTAGGCGTTTGAACAACAACAGAGTGTGAAAAGTTGTATTTGTTAGTTAATTCCACTGAAAAAATAAGTCATTATTTTTTCTGTATGTGGTAAATGAGCAACTGGATATTTTACTTACACTTATGCCCAATATATTTTATAATTTAACAAATTTGATTATAATAAAAAGACTGGTTGTTTTCTCATGATCCATATTTTCTGAAGTCTGTTTAAAGGGAACCTGTCATGTTCCATATGCCCTCCAACCAAGCAAAAATTCCCTTCCTAATGTTATTCTCCTAAATCCATGTTTAAAATTGTTATTTGTGGGCTCCTTTTTTCTTATGCTAACTAGGCCTTTGATTAATTGATGGGGTGTTAGTTTCCCCAGACTAGTCAGTCCTCTCCGCATGTTATGCCCATAAGGTGTGATAACACAATTTTCAAGAGGGGGCATCAGCGCCAAGTCCCTGCATATTGCGTTCATGCGTGCAGCTCTATTCAGCAGAGATATTGCACTCTGAAGCCGGTGGTACGCTCCCTGACTTCAGAAGCACACTGAGCATTACTGAAAGTGCAGAAGATGTACCTGAGCTGTCTTCTGCACTTCCGGTCATGTACAATGTGCCTTTGAAACCTGGAAGCATACACCTAGCTTCAGACATGCAAATGATGTGCCCGAAGAAAGCTGTACCTGTAAGGGGGTGAAGGAATATTACTGCCTTGACTGTTCCATTAAGTGTTCTTATTGTTTCTATTAAACTAATTATTGTGCTGTTATGAATATTCAGTGGTACTGCTACATGAAACATGTATTACCACACATAGCAATTGTATTGCCAAAACTTCTCTTGTGTTACCATTATGTGTATAAAGTTGTATATAATGTCGGTGATATGTACTAATGTTTGTGTACAGTTTAGGGACAGTTAGGTGCTTTCTTTTGGGGACATTAAAGGAGGGAACCTTAGTATATAGTTCTTATAAGTTGGGTAGGTGTAGTTCTGTTGTGGGCCACTAGGTGGGTGCATACTAAAGGGTATTGTTAGGTACCGCTCATAGGAAGTTCATAGAGGGTTAAGTGTAGGAGGGGCTGCCGGATAATAGTGTGAAGTTTCTAGAGAGTTAGCTCAGACGGGGCCGGAGTGCCCAAGTGTCCACATGGGCTATAGGCCCGGACAGCCAGCAGCCATGCAACGTTCAAGTGCTGCACCCCACATTACCCACGGCCACTGGATACCATATCAGGGGGCCTGTACAGAGAAGAAAGATGTGGCGTCTTATCGCCTATGCCAATGCTTTTAGGGCAGAAGTTGGCTGGACTAAGGAGATAGAAGTAGCTGGAACTTCGACGGGATTGGTACAGACTGGCCAGATGCTTCACCGGGGGTCACCAAACATAGTGATTGATGAATTCAGTTCTGGGGCAAAACAGGCTGAAGGAAATGTCATTATAGCGAGGTCAGGCCTGAAAGGAACTGGGAAGCAGTCTAGTATGGTCCGGTCAGGGCGATTACTGCACAGAAGTAACAGCAAAGCAGGGAAAGATAAGGAAACAAGTGAAATCCATGATGTGCCAACTGTGGATGTAACGTGTGAAGCGTTAAGTAAAGAGCATGTTCAAGTTATCCTGGACTGTGTCTCTATTACTGGGGGTTGCCTGAGAGTGGGACCATCGTCGCCTGGGAAGTGCCCAGAGGAAGCTGAACTTGGAGATGCAGGTATGCTGAAGAGAAGAATACAGTTTCATGTAGGGGAAGGACTGGACATAGATGTTGCAGTAATTCAGGTCATGACTATAGTCCTGTCCCTCCCTTATATACCCATGCATGAGGTTTATACAGTGCTGGAGGTGACGCCGGCTCTTGCAAATTATAGTATCATTCCCACAGGGGCATGATAATATGCAAAGTTGGCCAACAAGCCTGAGGAAATGCCCCATTTACTAGTCAAAGGCCTAATAAGCATAAGAAAAACTGAGCTTTTAAATTCTTTTTTTGTATTTGGATTTCAAGGGAACCTGTAAGCAGTATTGTGCACAGTAACCTACAGTGTCAGATTGGTGCTGTTATACTGATTAAAATGATACCTGGGTTGATGAAATCCATCTTGAGGTTGTTGTTTAATCTTTATTTTCAGTTTTGAGTTAATGATATGCTCTTGCTCTGTGGCGGCCAGTGGTTGGGGCTTTTTGTGGTGTACTGGTTAGGTATTCATAGCTGATACTGCACAGGTGTGGGTGGCGCCATCTTGGAGGAAGATTTTTTTGGCTTCACTAGCAATATGGCACCGTTGGGGCCTGCACAATAGGAGTAATCGGACCACCTCTATATACACTGATAGCTGTCACTGCATAGGTGCGGCGGGTGCCATTTTAAAATTTATTTTTTTATACTCCTTAGGATAACCTCAAGCACATTTATAACAAAAGTGTGATTATGCTGCAGTGCAGGTGCCATGGCTGACACCTGCCTGTAGAAGAGGTTTTTTTTTGCAATACGTGCATATATGCATTATGTAAACTAGAGGGCAGGTCACTGATGGATCAGTGACCTGTCAGCAGTCTGCACTATGAATACCTGAGCCGAGCACCACATGAAGACCCCCCAACAGCACTGACCTGACATTGTCTCTAGATTACTGCGCACAATCCTGCTGACAGGTTCCCTTTAAGTGACTAATATTATAAAGGGCTGGTTGGACAGGGAATTTAATAATGCATATCCGAATGCTGCTGGGTTGGAGAGCATCCGTACTTTTTATCACAAATTTTTTCACTTTTTGTACGGTGGTATGAAGATAAGGCATATTTTTTTGCATCATTTTTTATTTTTTTTATGGTGTTCACTAAAGTATTTCACTAGCAGGACAGTTTCTATTGGTCGGTTCATTCCGGATGCAGCAGTACTAAAATATGTGTACTTTTTTTCATAAAAATACTTATGAGTACAATGTATTTTTTATTATTATTTTGTGATTTTTTTTAATATTTGTACAACTTTTTTCACTTTTTTCTTTTACTTCTTTACTTTGTCCCACTAGGGGACTTTCCCTTTTTGCATGCTGATTGCTTGAAAAGCATCAGCATTCCTATGTTGTACAAACTGTCAGAGCTGCACTGACAGAAAAACTTGTTAGATCATGCACTGAGCAAGATCTAGCAAGTTTGCTAGCTCTGGTGACACATATGTCATCATGACAACATTGAGTCACCATAGCAATAATGTCTGCCTGCTCTGAAAATGTTGCAATCGATTTCAATCGCAGCATTTAGGGGGTTAAAGTGCCGGGAGCAGTACGGAACCACTCTTGGCACTGAGTGTAGGGTGTTATGTTTCGGCAGCTGAGGAGAGTAAGCAAAAAACGGCAATACACCAGAGAGCCTGGAACCGATTGGATTGCAGTAACCTGAACTAACCACACAACTAGAGGTAGCCATGGAGCGTTCCTACTTTGATCCTAGACGCCTCGTCACAGCCTGAGAGATAACTACACTTAAAGGCAGAAAGATGAAAGCTATCTGCCCGGAGCAGATCCCCAAAGAAAATAGGAAGCCCCCAAACATGTAATGGCGGTTAGAAAAGAGGTAGCACGGACACAGACAGAAAATAGAATGAGCAAATGCTGGGGCCCAATCTGTCTAGACAGAAAAGTACAGGAAAGGATACTCACTGCAATAAAAAAAAAAACCTAAAAAATACCAGCTCTACTGATTGCAAAAACACCTGAGATCACACGACCTCTACCACCTAAATCAGTTCTCTGGTGTAACAAAACTAAGCCGCAGCCACTGAAAAAACAGGAAAAAGCAAATGAACAAACAACAGTGGCTCCAGACAAACTGAGAGGAGCACAAGCCCCCCGGAGGGGACCTTGCTGACCTCCACAGAAGTGCAGGGAACAATGCAAAAAGCAAGCACAAAAACAAAAGCAGAAAATATCTTATCTGATAGCAGAAGATGCAGGCAAGACTCAGCAAGCTTCCAAATGAACCAGGAACCACAATTGAGACAAGAACAATTGATCACCGGCAACCATCATGGGAGAGAACCTTCCTTATATCAGACCAGTCCGTGATCCCAGATTGACAATCCTTGCTGAAAGGTTCAGTACTGTCAGTAACCACCAGAGGGAGCCTCTGCTCAGAAACCATTTTTAGCACATTCACAACAGTAGGGTGTCAGCTGTCAGAATCAGCAGAAACCAGGCGGCGATCGCGTGCACAACCCCTGTGTATGGGCAATTGCCATGATGTATTCATATGTCAAAGGTCGTTAAGTACAAGGCAACCTGGACATATGGATACATCAAAGGTTGTAAAGGAGTTAAAATAAAAAACACTTACCACATATTTCTACTTTACATCATCATCTTTTTTGAAAACTCTCCTTTTTATTAGAAATGTAGAATTAACCACTTAACCCCCTGATCATTTTCCGTTTGTGCATTTTCGTTTTTTGCTCCCCTTCCCAGAGCCATTACTTTTTATTTTTTGGTCAAAATGGCCATGTGAGGTCTTGCTTTTTGCGGGACGAGTTGAACCACACCATTGGTTTAAACATATCGTGTACTGGAAAACAGGAAAAAAAATCAGTAAAATTGCAAAGAAAGTGCCATGTTCACTATATGCTAAAACTGACCTGCCATTCAGGTCATTACGAATTCATAGACACCAAACATGTCTAGATTCTTTTTTATTTAAGTGATGAAAAAAATTCCAAAGTTTGTTTAAAATAAAAATGTGCCATTTTCCGATACCCATAGTGTCTCCATTTTCCGTGATCTTGTGTTGTTTGAGGGCTTATTTTTTGCGTGCCGAGCAGAGCTTTTTAATGATACCATCTTGGTGCAGATACTATCTTTTGATCACCCGTTATTGCATATTTAATGCAATGCTGCGGCGACAAAAAAAACGTAATTCTGGAATTTTTACTTTTTTCTCGTTATGCCGTTTAATGATCGGGTGAATTCTATTTTTATAGTGACAGATGGGGCGATTCTGAGCTTGGCGATACCAAATATGCATATATTTGCTTTTTTTATTGTTTTATTTTGAATGGGGCGAAAGATTGGTGATTTGAACTATTATAATTTTTTACTTTTTATTATTTTTAAAAACATTTTTTTCTTTTTGCATGCTTCAATAGTTTCCAGAGTGATGGTATCTAGCAGGAATGCTCACTTACTAAGGGCGTCGACCACCGGGTGGCGCTCATAGCAATCTGGCTATGACAACCATAGAGGTCTGCTACAGACCTCTGCTTGTCATGCCAACCCATCAGTGACCTGTGATCACATGACGGGGTCACAGATAGGCGGGATTTCTGGCACACTTGCAGGAAGCACAAATTAAATGCCGCTGTCAGAGATTGACAGCGGCATTTAACTAGTTAACAGCCGTGGGAGGATCGCGATTCCACTAGCGACAGTTGCCGGCACATGTCAGCTGTATATATCAGCTGTCATGTGCCCACAAAGTTGTGGGCTCTGGCGCTGGAGAAGTCCGACATCAAAAAAGGGTTTAGCAGTAATTTTTCATTATCCAACAAAATTTATAAAGTCACTGAGGCTGCGCATACTCCCGCCTGACCAGCGGGGAACTGACAGCGTGGGAAAATGTTCAGAAACGTTCCCACGCTAATCAGTTTATCTCCGCTCAGGCTGGTAGGCTGCGCTGGCAGCTTTTCTGTTATGTTTCGGTAGCTGAGGAGTGCAGGCAAAAAA
>VIAB01006998.1:91581-106419 GCA_009801035.1 Oophaga pumilio | reverse complement strand
TGTGTCATTCTCAAAACTTTTGGCCATGACTGTACAATGTATAAAATAATATTGGATTTGTGCTATGGTCAACTTTGCAAGCATACATGTCTGTGGCCTAAAGAAGCACAATTAAAGGCTCCCACACACATTAGATTAACATTGGCTGAAGCCGCTGTTATTGGTTGGTCTTTCCCAAAAGATGATGTTGGGTATGTAAGGATCAGATCCTTTTGTTCTCTGCAAGATAATCTGCCACTGGAGGAGTCGGGCAGTAGCTCCCTAGTAGAAAACATAGGAGTGCAAGGCAAAGCTAGCACTCCTGTGTATGGAGCAATCAGGAGAGAGAACTGCTGGCCCAGTGATTGACTGAACTGTCATTCAACAGGTAGCTATATTTCGGGTATGAGGCCACTTATTTTCCTCAATTTAGAAATATCACAGAACCAACTACGGATGAGGCTTATGAAAATATCACTGCTTTTTAAACCAGGATATGCTCAATTTTGCAGGGATTGTTTTTGGAAATTCAGGAAAGTCCCTGCAAATTCTGGACCATTGGCAACTATATTTTTGTATGTAAAAACTCTTGTAAGAATGTTCAATGTCAATCAGACATGGACAAAACCATTTGCACATTTAAATGAGCCAATACAGGCAGATAAACATCAGACAATTAATGGTGATTGGGTGACCTGTTTACACAGCCTTGCCAAAATAGTGATGGGTTCAGAACTATCACTAATACAATAGTTCTGTTTCCATACAGAGTGATTGTTATTGTTGATAGGTCACCAATTTACATGGAACAATAAGATAAATATCATCGCACTCAACGAAAGAGTGGTTTGCTTGGTTTTTGGGTGATTACTAGCCTGTTTAAATAGGTTAATGATTGGGAAAAAAAGCTTTTTTTCAGATTGTTGACATGTTTAAATGAACCATATATTAAAACTGCAGTTGTTCAAAGAGCTTCTATTAAAGAGCTTCCCAGCTATTGGTACATTAAAGACAACATATAAGAAAAGATAGAGGGATTTTCAATATTTTAACATTGATGGTGTATTCTTTTGTGTACTGCTCTGGTCCTGCAGCTCAACCCAATTGTCTCACACCTTTGTTGCAGTTATAGCTGCCTGGACAAGAGCATTGTTGTGTTGCACCTTAATTCCCCCTGCAAAAGGTTAACTTTCCAATTAGTCATGTTGTACAATCTGTGCCCACCATGGCTTATCATGGATTATACTAATGCTGCTGTGCAGGAGATGTGCAAAGGGGATTTCTATTTTTTTTCTCTGAATAGTGCAGAAGTCCCAAATAGAGATGAGCAAACCTTTTAAGATTTGGTTCTGCTATGTTCGTTGAACTTACTGATGTTCACCCAACATAGCCAAACACCATGCAATTCAATGGAAGGCAAAACCAAACGCATAGACAACAACTTCATGGGGCCCAAAAACTTCTAAAACAGCTCAAATTAAGGGCAGACACCAGGAAAATTGACATCAATTAACCCATCAATTGCACTATAAATAAATCATTTTTTTTAAATATTGATGTGAGTTCCCTTGTATTTTTGATAACCAGCCAGGCAAAACTGAAAGCTGCAGGCTGAAACCCTCAGCTGTCAGCTTTAACAAGGCTGGTTATCAAGAATAGAGGGGTCCCTCACTGTTTTTCTAATTATTTAAATAAATGTAAAATAACGTTGTGGAGTCTCCCCATTTTTTACAACCAGCAAAGCAAAAACTGACAGCTGGGGGCTGGTATTCTCAGACTGGTAAAAGGCCATAGTTTTTGCCCCCCAGCCTGAAAATAGCAGCCGGCAGCCTCCCAGAAATGGTTCATCTATTAGAAGTGCCAATTCTGGTGCTTTGCTCAGCTCTTCCCACTAGCCCTATAGTGGTGGAAAGTGGGGTTCATATTTGTGGGGGGTTCATATTTGTGGGGTTGATGTAACCTATGTATTGTCCAGTGAAATTAAGCCCACGGGTTAGTAATGGATAGGCATCTATAAAACGCCTATCCATTGCTAATCCTATAGCCATATTGTAAATACACACATACCCAGAATAAAGTTCTTTAACTGAAAGAATGACAGATTCCTCTATTTAATCTAAATTAAACCATACTCATGTCATCGCCCAGTCCGCAGAAGCCAATGTCTCCTGTAACAGAATTAAATTAATAAATAACAATCTTCCTTACATGCCTGCCGAGAAGATAATAATCCATTTGTCCAGTGCTGAGTCTGGTTCTGCTACATCTAGATGTACCACTGCATTGTTTCATTATGAGACTAATGCAGCCTGCCATTGTGGGACAAATGGATTATTTTCTTCTCAGCGGTTATGTAAGGAAGATTGTTGTTTATTATTTTAAATCTGTAACATTGGCTTCTGTTGACTGCGTGAAGATGTGAGTATGGTTTAATTTAGATTCATGAAATGAGTCTGTGTCATTCAATTAAAGGACTTTTTTCTCTGTGTGTTTATTTGCAACATAACTATAGGATTAGTAAAGGATAGGCATCTTATAGACGCTGCTCCATTACTTACCTGTGGGCTTGATGTCACCGGACAATAAAAAGGTGACATCAGCCCCACAAATATGACCTCCACTTGCCACTACCACAAGGCAAGTGGGAAGAGCTGAGCAAAGCTCCAGAATTAGCACTTATAGTAGATGCGCATTTTCTGGGGTGGCTGCGGGCTGCTATTTTTTGGCTGCGGAGGGTCAATATCCATGGTCCCTTACCAGCTTTAATATACCAGCCCCCTGTTGGCTGGTTGTCAAAAATGGGGGAAGCCACTCCATTTTTTAAATTATTTATTTAAATAATTAAAAAATACTGCGTGGGTACCCCTCTATTCTTGATATCCAGCCTTGCTGAAGCTGACAGCTGAGGGTTGCAGCCCGCAGCTGTCAGTTTTACCTGGCTGGTTATCAAAAATACAGGGGAACTCCACTTCATTTTTTTTAAATTCATTTATTCATAGCGCAGGCGACTGATGAATGCTCCCATTACCTGTCACCTGTTCTCGCTGTTAACAGTTGAATGCAACTCTCAATATTGTCCCTTGCTCAAGCCAATTGCAGCGCGAGCAGGGTCAGTAATGTGAGCTGTCTTCAGTACTTAGTGCCGAGGAACAGTGCGAAAAGTGCCGCTGTTTTCTAGTTGCCGGTACTCATCCACGAGTCATCAGTGTGTACATGTGTGGGACGTTCTGTGGCCTGTGCTGCTACCAGAAACACTGACCTCTAAAAGAGCCCTTAGTGAGCTTGATCATTTACTGAACTTTAGCAGAGTTTTGCAATTTTTAGGAAATATACCAAGGAATCCGAACACGAGTCCAAATGTACAACGCACGTGCCGAATTTGAGGTTGGCGAACGTTTTCTCATCTCTATTCCCAAAGACCAGACCCTTACCAATCATAATGTTGTGACATATCCTACTAATCTACCATAATATTAAAGATGATAATACCCCTTTGACTTTCTGTAGGTTCCCATGATAAATGGTGCATCTTCTCAACTCTGCAAGAATAATGCTAACATTTTGTTTAAAATATTAAGCTCAGTAAATCATATAAAGAATAGTAAAATGTAGCATTAATATCTAAATTCCCCAGCTGCCACCACTCATATCCTATAATCCTAACTCTTGTAATAGTTTTTAGAGGCAGGGAAATGTTCTGTATGAAAATACTAATCCCTTTCCTGGGAAAATGTGATGAACACAAATAAATAATTATGCATCAGGCAACAGCGGAAAAGTAATATAACAGGAATGAAAATCTCAAAATGCCATGAATAAGCAGTTCAGGTAGAAGAAATTTAGAAGTTATATGTAGGGCAAAACAGCGCATTTCTCTCTTTCTTTTTTTTATGAACTCAGATTTACCATGTTCAGCCAAGGAATAAATTCAGAGTCTTCAAGTACAATAAGAAAACATTTGTTTAAAGGCATCTTTTCATTGTTTTATCCTATGCAAGTTCGTACAGTTGATAACTGAATTAAGAACATGAACAACACCCCATTAAAGGGTTAAGCATTTTCAATATATGTGTTCTACGCCTCTTCCAAAGAGTTATGTACCAGTTAGGATAACTTCCTGCAATGAGTATTTGGTGCATTTTTGATGCAGCAGATTTTCACTAATTAGCTAAATTAGGTTACTTGGATTTTTCCATTGTGGTTTTTAGTACATTTAGTACATGGTTTTCATTGCTTTTTTCAGCTTTGAGATTGTCTTCTTTTTTGGTATGTCATGTTTTAACTAGTTTTGTTTAATTTTGGATACCTCCTGTTACTCAGCTTTTATAATTTATACATCATTTATGGATTACAAGCGTTCCCACTGTGGAAGTGCACTAAAAACACAATATTTTGTTTTTATCTGTGGAATTTCTTCATCTCATTCAATTCTATAGGAGAAATTCATAAATAAAAAGAATTTTCACTTAAAGAGAATTGGACAAGTTGTGTATTTCACCGCAATTCAGTTCATATTGCTTAAAAAAACATAGTGGGCATGAGATTTCTATACAGTAAATCCCATACACTTTGCTAGAACTGTAATAAACTGCATTTTTCACAGCATAAATATACAGCATCAAAAATGCACAAATACACAATACTGGGAATTAAAACCTTCTACCTTTGTGAAATGTTGGGTCTACTATACAAAACAATGGGTGACCAGTTTTCTCATGAATATTCAACAAGGAAAGATACACAAGACTGCAGATTACACTGCAGCTAACAACCCTTAGGTCTGTTAGAATAGAAAATCTCACCAGCATGTCAAAATAAAGCTGGTGTGAACATGTGCAAGCTGCTATGGCTGCACAATACACAAACAATAGAGTACAGAAGCATTCTGTAAGCGCTAAGATGTATGCAAACATTGAATTTATGGAACATGGACTGCTTTACTGCTATATAGAATATACTTATAAAATGAGGATACTTAGCATACAAATTGGCCAATTCATGAGAGCCCACCAGCCATGGTAAGGTGTACTTATCTTTGATGGGGCCCTAACCTGATATTTTTTAAACATTTCACTCCCAGGCTATAAACCTACAAATATAAAAGGCAGGTAGGATCCTGCCCTAATTAAAACTGCCTTAGGCTGATGGGAGGAGCGCTCAGTCAGAAAAGGAGGCAGTCACCACCTTCAATTGTATAATGCAAAAAAAAAACTGACCAGCACCTCTGAACATAATAAAGCAAGTGTGAACAGGTGCAAGCTGCTATGGCTGCATAATATACAACAAGTGAATACAGCAGCACTCAGTAAGTGCTAAGATGTAGAGAAACAGTTTGGGCAGGTAGAATCCAGAAATAATTAAAAACAGCTTTAGTCTGATGGGAGGACTTCTCAGTCAGATATGGAGGCAGTCACCACCTCTTCTGTTCAGATGTTCTGGTCAGTTTTTTAGCTTTTGTAGTGTACTACTGAAGGTTTTGACTGTCTCCTTTTCTGACTGAGCGCTCCTCCAATCATCCTAATGCTGTTTTTTTTAGAGCTGGATCCTACCTGCCCTTTACATTTGTATTTCAGACGTATTTCACCTGAAATGGGTAGTACAGGCGGACTATCCCCATTTAATAGGGCTTTATTCATATGAAGACATGCACATATGTTTCAATTGCAAATTTACCGCAGAAACATGATATTCTAATTTTGGTTTTCTACCATGGACAAAATACATGTGGGTAGAAATCAGCAGATGTGAAAAGATTTAATTTCACCTAATTATACGGATTTAACCAGGAAATTCAATTTGCAGCAAAGCTAATCTACGTGAACTGAATGTCCCTTATTATGCTCTGGGGTCTACAGGGTCTTCAGAGCATGATAAATGTAAGATGCATAAAAAATACAATGAATAATCTTCTCACTGCTCACTGATCTGGCCTCATAAGCTTCTTATGGTTCCCCATTTGGTTCTTAGTGCCTCTTCATACCGCAGCCACTCGCTGAAACCCCAGGCCACTTCTTTCTAGTCCTGGACTTCCAACATTGCAAGTGTAAACATTCATATGCAGACACATGCCAGAACTAGTCATATGCGGAATTCTCAGCCTATCATGAAGAAACTTTGGGTTTTAGTGGGCAGTAAAAAGAGCCACCAGGCACTGTACAGAGGACAGTGAGCAACTGAGGTTGTTCTATAGGTGAATAGTCAGGTATCACTTTTTTGTTTTTTAACTTTTTACCAACTCTCTAGGGTTCAGCTATATTGTGAACATTACAGATTTTAGAAAAATTTGAGTAGAATTCAATGCCACTCAAACAAATTTGTGAATATCTACATGTTGGATTTTGCTGGCATGTATTTACCCGGGTAAATATACCCTTGTATTGCAATTACATCAGAAACTTCAGTGTTTACCTGCAGGAAATAAAAATCTTACCTGCATGTGTTGGACACACAGATGCAGGGCTTGTTACAGGTGAGCTAAAGTTATCAAAGCTGCGTCTTGTAACAATCTGTTCAGCACCTAACCAGGACAGATTTTTTTATGCTGCTTGGAAACAATGAAAGTTTCTATTCAATGAAACCTCGAGGAATTGATTACAAAAGTATATTTCACGATTTTATAACTTTTCATTACACAAAGAATTATATTTATATGCTGAATCCAAAACAACCTTTTGAGCCACAATTGAATTCATATAGTGATCGCTTTGGCAAACTTATTAGCTAGTTAATACCAAAGGAATGGAATAGGAGTTGAGTGAGTAATATATAATTTATGGAAGAATATTGCTAATTAAGTGTAGTAGGTCTATGGAACATTGCCAAGATATATAGAAAATGGCTAATTCCAGAAGTATGTTCAAAAGAAGCTTGCTTTCTTTTTGGAAATACATAACATTTTGTCTTACTGTGGATCAACACGGCGAGAAAATAACAGGGTGAATATGATTGACAAGAATCTTTTTTCATCCTGACTATATAATTATGTATATCAAGGCGTAGGTTGTGTTTGTTGCAAAAAACTGTAGAAAAGAACATATACATCTGTCAAATAAAGTAATTTATTATTAGATTTCACCGGCCCCAATATTAGCCATATGAAAGTCTTCTCTCAGCATGACGCATCACAGCTAAAGCTCTCCAGGCAACAAAGATTTACAGGACATACTCAATATAAAGTGGCCTTGTTAATTTGGTGAAAATATGATACAGTTCACAATGGGGCATTTCTTTTATCATCCAGCACCACTTGTCAATCTTCTTCTCTCATTAAAAGCAATACTTTCACCACTAGAAATTAGTTTGTCCTATATAAGTAAGGAGTCGCATTATGACTTTTCAGTCGCATCTGCCTATAGACCAAGTTTTGAATAAAACAAACTATGTTAAAAAAAACAGCATTACTTTCCAATCTATAAAACTATAGTAAAGTTAGTTGGATATCAGCAATTCATGGTAATACAGCTTTCTTAACCCCTCTCTGCCATTGGCCATACTATTCCGTCCATGTGACCTGGGACTTAATTCCCATGGATGGAATAGTACGCATTATCGATCAGCGGCGCTCACGGGTGGAGCACGGCTGATCTCGGCTGGGTGTCAGCTGATTATCGCACCTAACACCCAACTCCCAGTATATTAATCCCCGACACACTGCGATCAAACAGAAGCCTATTACACTGTCTGTCAGATTGCTGATCTGACACAGTGCTCTGCAAAGTGTCACATCAGCGATCTAACCTTGCATAGTAATGTCCCACCCTGGGACAACGTAAAAAAGTTAAAAAAAAAAATTAACATGTGTAAAAATGTTTTTTTTTAAATTTCTGAATAAAGAAAAAAAATATCCCTAATAAATTCATTTCTATATGTAAATAAGAAAAAAACAATAGAAGTACACATATTTAGTATCGCCGCGTCCAAAACGACCCCCCCTATAAAACTGTCCCACTAGTTAACCCCTTTAGTGAACCCCTTAAAAAAAACAAGGCGAAAAACAATGCTTTATCATCATACCACTGAACAAAAAATGCAATAACACGCGATCAAAAAGACGTATATAAATAAACATGGTACCACTGAAAATGTCATCTTGTCCCACAAAAAACGAGCCACCATATAGCATCATCAGCAAAAAAATAAAAAAGGTATAGCTCACAAAATAAAGCGATGCAAAAATAATAATTTTTTTATATAAAATTGTTTTTATTGTATAAAAGCAACAAAACATAAAAAAACGATATAAATGAGGTATCGCTGTCATCATACTAATCCAAAGAATAAAACTGCTTTATCAATTTTACCACATGCGGAACGGTATAAACGCCCCCCCAAAGAAATTCATGAATTGCTGGTTTTTGTTCATTCTGCGTCCCAAAAATTTGAATAAAAAGCGATCAAAAAATGTCATGTGCCTGAAAATGCTACCAATAAAAACGACAACTTGTCCCGAAAAAAACAAGACCACACATAACTCTGTGGGCCAAAATATGGAAAAATTATAGCTCTCAAAATGTGATGATGCAAAAAATATTTTTTGCAATAAAAGTGTCTTTAACGTGTGACAGCTGACAAACATAAAAACCTGCTATAAATAGCAAATCAAACCCCCCTTTATCACCTCCTTAGATAGGGAAAATTAATAAAAAAGTATTTATTTCCAGTTTCCCATTAGGGTTAGGGATTGGGTTAGGGTTGGGGTTGGGGTTAGGGTTGGGCTAAAGTTAGGGTTAGGGTTGGGGTTAAAGTTAGGGTTGGGGCTAGGGTTAGGGTAGTGGCTAAAACATAACAACCCGCTATAAATAGCAAATCAAATCCCCTTTATCACCTCCTTAGATAGGGAAAAATAATAAAAAAAAGTATTTATTTCCATTTTCCCATTAGGGTTAGGGATAGGGTTGGGGTTGTGGTTAGGGTTGGGCTAAAGTTAGGTTTAGGGTTGAGGCTAAAGTTAGGGTTATGGTTGGGGCTAAAGTTAGGGTTAGGGTTGAGGCTAGGGTTAGGGTAGGGGCTAAAGTTAGGTTAGGGTTGGGGCTAAAGTTAGGGTTAGGGTGGGGGCTAAAGTTAGGGTTGGGGTTAACGTTAGAGTTAGGATTGGGCTAAAGTTAGGATTTGTGTTGGGGCTAAAGTTAGGGTTAGGGTTAGCGTTGGGATTAGGGTTAGGTTTGTGGACGGGTTATGGTTATGGTTGGGATTAGAGTTAGATGTGTGTTGGGGTTAGGGTTGGAGTTAGAATTGGGGTGTTTCCACTGTTTAAGCACATCAGGGGCTCTCCAAACGCAACATGGCGTCTGATCTCAATTCCAGCCAATTCTGTATTCAATAAGTCAAACAGTGCCTCTTCCATTCCAAGCTCTGCCATGCGCCCAAACAGTGGTTTACCCCCACATATGGGGTATCAGCCTACTCAGGATAAATTGAACAACAACCTTTGCGGTCCAATTTCTTCTGTTACCCTTGGGAAAATAAAAAATTGGGGGCGAAAATATCACTTATGTGGAAAAAAATATGATTTTTTTATTTTTATGGCTCTACGTTATAAACTTTTGTGATGAACTTGGGGGTTCAAAGTTCTCACCACATATCTACAAAAGTTCCTTAAGGGGTCTAGTATCCAAAATGGGTTCACTTGTGGGGGTTTTCACTGTTTAGGCGCATCAGAGGCTCTCCAAACGCGACATGACGCCCGCCGACCATTCCATCGAAGTCTGCAATCCAAAACTTCACTACTTCCCTTTCGAGCCCTGATTTGTGCCCACACAGTAATTTTCTCCCACATATAGGGTATCAGCATACTAAGGACAAATTGCACAATAACTTTTGGGGCCCTGTTTACCTTGGAAAATAAAAATTGGGGGTGAAAAGATCATTTTTGTGGAAAAAATATGATTTTTTAATTTTACGGCTGTACGTTATAAACTTCTGTGAAGCCCTTGGGGGTTCAAAGTTCTCACCACAAATCTAGATAAGTTCCGTGGGGGGTCTATTTTCAAAAATGGTGTCATTTGTGGGGGGTTTCCATTGTTTAGGCATATCAGGGGCTCTCCAACCGCGACATGCCGTCCAGCCAATTCTGTGTTGAAAAAGTCAAAAGGTGCTCCTTCCCTTCCAAGCTCTGCCATGCGCCCAAACAGCAGTTTACCCCCACATATGGTATATCAGCGTACTCAGGACAAATTGCACAATAACTTTTGGGGTCCTGTTTCCCTTGGGAAAATAAAAATTGGGGGTGAAAAGATAATTTTTTTGGAAAAAATATGATTTTTTAATTTTTTTCGGCTGTACGTTATAAACTTCTGTGAAGCAATTGGGGGTTCAAAGTTCTCACCTCACATTTATATAAGTTCCTTGGGGGGTCTAGTTTTCAAAATGGGGTCAATTGTGAGGGGTTTCCACTGTTTAGGCACATCAGGGGCTTTCCAAACGCGACATGACATCCTATCTCAATTCCAGACAATTTTCCGTTGAAAAAGTCAAACAGTGCTCTTTCCCTTTCGTGCTCTGCCATACGCCAAAATAGTGGTTCCCCCACATATGGGGTATCAGCGTACTCAGGTCAAGTTGGACAATAACTTTTGGGGTCCAATTTCTCCTGTTACCCTTGGTAAAATAAAAAAAATTGGACGTGAATAATTTTTTGGTGAAAAAAAGTTAAATGTTCATTTTTTTAAACATTCAAAAAACTCCTGTGAAGCACCTAAAGGGTTAATAAACTTATTGAATGTGGTTTTGAGCACCTTGAGGGGTGCAGTTTTTAGAATGGTGTCACTTTTGGGTATTTTCTATTATGTAGACCCCTCAAAGTGACTTAAAATGTGATGTGGTCCCTAAAAAAAATGGTGTTGTAAAAATGAGAAATCGCTGGTCAACCTTTAACCCTTACAACTTCCTAGCATAAAAAAATTTTGGTTCCAAAATTGTGCTGATGTAAATTAAACATGTGGGAATTGTTACTTATTAAGTATTTTGTGTGCCATATCTCTGTGATTTAAGAGCATGAAAATTCAAAGTTGGAAAATTGCAAAATTTACAAAATTTTTGCCAAATTTCCATTTTTTTTTACAAATAAACGCAAGTATTATCAAATAAATTTTACCACTGTCATGAAGTACAATATCTCATGAGAAAACACCAAGATCCATGAAAGCGTTCCAGAGTTATTACCTCATAAAAGTATAGTGGTCATAATTGTAAAAATTGGCCCGGTCATTAACCTTTGGGGGTTAAGGGGTTAATATACTGAACTCTTCTCATAGAAAGATCAGTGTTATAGCTGTTTGGAGAGAGTTGCCACATCCATAGGAAAGTTTGATTTAATTTCTATTTCCTGTAGTGACCCACCTATATTATACACCGGCTGCTGTGCCTGGACACATATAAAATACAATATTTCACACAGTACTTTATTACAAAAAGTTTATACTGCCCGCATTCTCTGAATAAAGGCCCACATTATACAGATCACAGAATACATCGGCCAACACTGGATACTTTTGTTACATTGATGTACCAAGTGCTTAGCATCAGCCAAAAATATTACAACACAACTGACCAATGTTCGAATGGTCACCAACATTCACCGGTCATTTATCAGTCTAAATGAACAAGCCAACGATATTTCATTAAAGTTGAAATTGTCAAATTTATTCAAATTTTATCGAACGCAGTTCCGTTAGCCAGTGAGTTTGACTTTCAATGCCCAGACGTAATGATTGCCATTTTTCTATTCATTTTATAAATATTCCTATAGGGAAAGCTTATGCCAAGAAAGGGAAAGTTGCAATCAGCAGCGATGAGTCCGACATGAAAACAGCCTTTACATAGCAGCTTACTCTTTGCAGCACATTTATATATGTTTTATCTGTAAAATAAGAAATTAATTACAAACAAGAAAATAATAATAATGGTGGCATTATGTGCATCACTTGGTACTTAGATAATCAATGTAGTTATACATCTCCACCCATTTTAGGGTCTCTGGTCAGTGGAGACCGGGGTGGTGATTATAGATAAAATATTTTCAGGGTAAAATTAAGTAGCCAGCAGGAATATTACTATTTACTGCCAAATTTAGGGGCAGCATATTAGGACAGGTGTTAATTAAGTATAATAAATGGCACAACATATTTTGCGTTTTAGATAATGGTTCAGGAATAAAAGTACAGTTGAATAGGTTCCTGCCTCCTTAACCCCTCTCCATGATTGAGGTCTGCCAATGTATATGCCTGTAGACAGCAGCAGTTGTCACTCATTTGTGATGGTTGCAGGAATAGGGGATTAGGAAGCACTACTATTGTACATGGGCAATGGATTTGCCATGTTTTCTTTTTCTTGAGCTACAGTATTATCTATTTGATCCAACATTTAATGAGATATTTTGATAATGACTCAATATAGGCTAATTTTTTTTGATCATGAGGGGCAGCATAGTGGCTCAGTGGTTAGTAATGTTGCTTTGCAGCACTGGGGCCCTAGATTCTAATCCTACCAAGGACAACATCTGCAAGGAGTTTGTATGTTCTCCCAATGTTTGCATGAATTTCCTCCGGTTTACTGACACACTCCAAAGACTTACTAATCATGACGTGCGTCATGAACTTGCACTAGACTCAGGGAATTTAATGAGAGAGGTGAAATCAATCCATTGTCAGTGAGGAAAAGGCACATCAGTAAGATGAGTATAAGCATTTTTTTTAACCTTTTGATGACCTTCATGGTTTACAAAGCTGCCATTTTGCCGAATCCGCGCGGAAGTGAATTTCTAAAATGAAGCATTTTGGCAAATGCAGATTTTTGTCAAATTTGAGTCAAATTCAATTTCACTCAAATTTTTTCATTTATCTATATTTACTATTGTTTGTAAGTGTTTGTTCAACAATTTACTCCTTGACAGGAAGATATGTTACGCACTAAGAAGTAATTTACTTATTTACTAAATGTAGCCCAGTCTATAAGCCAAATTTGTACGTCATATTTTCTGAAAATGTATAATCCTGTTGATATCTAATACTATTGCATTGAATATTTATGGATTTAGCTAATCAGATGGTTGCTGTCCTGGTTGTAGCTAGCTGCTTCCTTGAGGTTTCATAATTACATGCCCTCTGTATGTACTACATATAAGGCAAAACACGTCACTATCATTTAACAACAGAAGTCTTGGTTCATTTCTGCTGCAGGCATAGGTACATGACCTGCGTAAACTACAACATGAAAGTTGAAAGTATTTTACTTTTTTCCTCTTTTTTTATATTTCCATAATTACAATCGATGTGGTGATAAAAAGGTGGTGTTTTTTAAATTTTCTGCTCAATGGTTGTTTGTATCATAATAGAATAAAAATGAAATGCACAAATCTAAAAGAGACTAGTCTTTTAGGTCAGTAAGACCAAGATTAAAATATCCTGATATTCATGAAGTGGTTAAAGAGAGAAGAGATGCATGAATGATTTAAGGGAGAAAGAAAGGATAATGTCAGAAAATGTGAAGAATAACTATTTCCACATGATGACTGCATACATTATTCCAAGAAGATTTATATTTAATAAATAATTAACTTTACATATGAAAAAAGAACAAGTTCATAAAAGCGCTGTGATCATATTGTGGTGTGAGACTCTAAGGAGATAATATGTACATTACCATAAACACAATCCTGTATGGTGTAAAGATTTCAATTTATGGAATTACTGAAGAGAGTTCATTCTTTCAGGTACATTGAGCAAGAATATGCAGTAGTCTTAGATCTGGAAAATGTGGACCATTCCCAAAAGTACAATGTCCATTAATGGTCGAATCAAGATAAATCAAGTATAAAATTAAAGGCCATGTACAACTCTCAAGAAAATATAAGTAAAAGAAGATTGAATAATGTATGTTTTCTTTGCTCAATAACCAGAAAGAGAATTATTATAGCTAAATCTGCTGTTCATTAAGGCTCTAAAAATTTTATTAAACATTCTGGTCAATTTTATATGCTTTTGATAAAGTTAAAGAAAAAGTACATAATTAAATTAAAACCGTGAAATTGTTGCTATTGATTTTACTATTCGATTAAAACATTATGAACTAGATAATGATTGAAAAATAAAAATAAAATTCATAGTATAATGATACAAATGTTTAAATAATCCTGTGCTATTTTTGATAGCCAGCATGGCAAAACTGACAGCTGCAACCCTCAGATGTCAGCTTTATCATGGCTGGTTATCAGGAATAGAGGGGTCCCCACACCGTTTTTTTAGTTATTTAAATAAATAATTTTAAAAAATGGCTTGGGATATCACCCCAATTTTGACAACCAGCCAAGCTAAAGCAGACAGCTGGTATTCTCAGGTCGGTAAGAGGCCATGGATATTGGCCCCAACAGTCTAAAAATAGCATCCCGCAGCCACTCTAGAAAAGGTGCATATATCAGATGCATTAATTCTGGTGCTTTGCTAGGCTTTTCCACTTTCCCTGTGGTGGTGGTAAGGTAATATTTGCGAGGTCGATGTCGCCATTGTATTGTTAAGTGACATTAAGCCTGTGGATTAGTAATGGAGAGGTATCCTAGTGCAGACTGTTTTTGCTGTCTAATGAACAGGAAAAGCTTGGAATTTTTTTGCATATTAGAAAAATGTATGTCACATTGATGAAAGACTACAGGAAATGTCCTCAAATGACTGCGTTGTTACTCTGACGGCTCTGAACTCTTCTTTTCCCTTGCGTTACATTTTCCCAACATTTTCTGGCCAGAGTCATTCTGCTTGTTCAGTGAAGAGAAAGTTTTTAGAAGCTAATCTCCTAAAGGAAGATAACTGGATCATGACCATTCAGAGAAATACCCTTAAGGGTATGCCACACTAAGCGAGATCGCTAACG
>VIAB01006998.1:42199-52629 GCA_009801035.1 Oophaga pumilio | reverse complement strand
GACGTCACACAACGGAAGTGTGAAAGAAGCCTAAGCAATGCAGTAGATATGTATTAGTATTATATGGTGTTGGTAAATTCTTCTGCCTATTTTAAGCCAATTATACATGCTTTCAACATTTACATTTTTGGTAAATAAAAGCTAAATAATTCACTTCAAGATATTGATATGGTAAAATATCAATTTGAATATGGCGAATATTTGTTTCTCATTGAAGCAACCTAGAGAATAATTTTCAGTTTTCATAATCATGAAAGCATCCAATAATATTTTTCTAGCATAACAAACTTCAGCTTTGAGGAGACACAAATTAAGCAAAAAGAAATCATGAGTAATTAATAGAGAAGCAATATGTGCAAATCATAGGCAGCGTATTACCATATTAATTAGAAAAATAGTAATCTTATTAAACAAATCCGTACCGTGATTATCAGTTTACATTTGACAAATAAACCCAAGATGGAAAACAGAATTTTTAGCCAATGTAATTAAGATGAAAATGATATTACAGAATTTCCTAGACCAGCAGTTCACATAGCAGTTCTTTACTGAAAAATGTGCATGTGAACTATAGAAGTGTACTAATTAGTGCTCGTAATGAGTGAAATGGGAACATGGAGGTTCTAGATGTTTAAACTGTGTGACCTATATTTGCAGAAAAGAAGCATATGAGTGCTAAATTTGCATCTATTTTGTGTCAGTAAATTGTACTTAGAGAAAGATTTTTTTACACTGAGTATAGCAGAAGGGGAATAATAGGTAGTTTGTTTTTTTTAAGATAGATTTTTGCAAAGGTTTGGTAGAAACATTGGGAAAAAAGGTAAGAACAAACAAATTCTGCTCAATTTGGAAGTAGGGTTACACAGAGGTCAGCATTTAGAGAACTTCTAGATCTACACCTGAGTAAACTGCAAAAAAACAATAAAATAAATGACCCTACACCATATTGATGTCAGAGAGCAAAAACCTAGTGTCCCTTTAACTATAACAAATGTCTAATGACCCTAAATCATGGCATCAGTACTAATCATGAGATACATTTCTGAATCAAACTGATGAGTTTCTAAATTTTCCAAATGTTTCTCTATATATTGATGGAGCACTGGCTTTTTCATTTAGACACTTGGAATGAAGCCTTCTTAAAACATGGCAAATATATCTACAAATCTTAATTTCATAACTAACAATACATGCTAGTTATGAATCGCCAGGATGGCGAGTTTGTGGAGGTTGGAAATAGATGGAAATGGCACTTGAATGTGAAAAATTAAAGGGAACCTATCACTAGAAAAAACGCTGTTAACCTGCAGATATGGGGTTAATCTGCAGGTTAATAGTATTACTAACCTGTCTGGTGCCTGCACGCACCCGAATGCTGCAGGAAAAAAATTAAATTTATTCTTCCCAGTAGCGTTCGGGTTTCAATCACAGGGTCGGCGCTGGTGGAGGTTCCGTCACGGCTCTAAGAATACAGAGTGGTGCCTGATAACCGAGCCTCCGTTCCTGACTTAACTGGCACTACATTGAGGATGGCTGTCTGTCAGTGATGGAGGCGTGGATACAGCTGGCGCTCTATACTCTGAGTGGTGACTGAACTAGTACATCCCCGTGACTGAAAGTCCAACGTTGCCAGGGGGAATAAAGTTCATTTTCTCCCCTCAGTGTTCAGCTATGTGCCGGCACCAGGCAGGTTAATAACACTATTAACCTGCAGATTAACCCCATATCTGCAGGTTAATAGCGTTTTTTCTGGTGACAGGTTCCCTTTAAATTTGTCTTTGTTGTAAACTCTGTAATTAAGTTGTAATTGCTGTCTGGACCAAATGGAAAGATAGGAAAAGTGAACTACCACATCAGAAGTATGTCATTATTTGTAACTGTACTGTAAATTTGTAATATGCTTTGAAGACCTGGGATGTACCCTATGGTGGTAATATCAGTTGTGACCTTTGTATCGTGATATTTTTTAAGTGATGTCATGGTCATCTGCTGAGATTCCTTTTTATCCACTTTGATTAGGGTGCAGCTTTGCAGTTTTTGTAAACCTAGGTTAATCGCTGAGAAGTTTTTTCAATATGAATCTAAGCAGATAAAAAGTGCCCAAAAATTTTTAGATATCGTCAACTTAAGGTGCACAATATGATTTAAAGGTAATCTGTCAGCTAATACATGAGTTTTAATTTTTTTTAATTCTGTGGAAGCATGGTTGAAAAGCAATGTCTGACTTTAATTTGATCATTTTCACAGATTTTTGATTATTACTTTTGTCAGATTCAAGTTATTTCTGTCACTATTGTGGGTTTTTCTATCATTAAACGAGGGGTACCAACAATTTTGACCACATGTGTATAACAAAAGTATTAGTAAGTGTTTTTTTATTCAGCTGTTTTGCCACAAGTGTATAAACTCAAGCATATCTACATGGACTCTACCTTTGCAAACATTTGTAATAGAATGGGTCACTTTATAAAACTCACTGTAGGCATAGTACAACAACAGTCTGCCGAAAGTCAGTTCATGAAAGTTCTTCCCTTCTAAATATTCCACAATTAATTGAGAGCGATATTATTGAAAAATCGAAGTGTTTAGGAACCACAGAAACTCAGTCAGGCAGTGGCAGGCCAGGTAAGGTTACAGAGAGGGGTCAACGAGTACTGAAGCGCATAGTGTATGAAAGTTGCCAATGTTTTGCTGATTCAGTAAACTTTCTGTGGTAGGACCATCATAGCATAGGTTCCCATGGGCAAGCAACTGCACGCAAGCCTTACAAGACCAAGCACAATGCATTGGATTGAGTGTTATGAAGCACACTGCCCTTGGACTCATGCTTCTCTACCTAGCAGTCCTATGGATGATTCATTGTTTCATTGTATCTGCCTGACTACATTTTGCCAATTTTAAAGTTTGCTGTAGGAGGGGTAATGCTATGCAGTTTTTTTTTCAGGGGTTCACTTAGGCCTCTTAGTTCCATTGATGAGAAATGTTAATGTTTCATCATATAAATACATTTTGGATAATTGTATGTGTCTAACTTTGTGCAGTTTGATGAAAGCCATTTTCTGTTAAAACATGACTGTGCTCCTGGTATAAAGCAAGTCCATAAATGCAAGGTTGAGTGAGTTGGGAAGAATTTCAATGGGGCCCACATAGAGCCCTGACCTCAATCCCATCAAAAAATTTTGGGATGATCCAGAATAGAAATTCCAAGTCAAGCTTCAACTTCAGTGTCTGACCTTACAAATGCTTTCTGAGATGAATGGGAATGATTCCCACACAAAAACTTGTACAAAGCCTTCCCAGAAGGGTGGTTTTTAACAACTCACTATAATGTTTGTGGATTTAGAATGTAAATATATAAAAGCTCTTGTGGGTGTAATGTGTAGGTATCCCAGTAGGTTTGTCCATATAGTTCATATCCTAATAGCAATGCAGCGAGATTCAGTCTTTGCGTTATTGATTGTTTGCTGAAGTTTGATTAGATTTATCTACAATTTTATGAAAGTAAACTACAGTATGCTTGCACTTACTATAAATCCAATACATTTATTGAATTCCAACAATGTAATACTTTGTTAGACAGCAAGAAGCAAATGCCTATTTTAGTCTATAACAATATCATACCAGAAAAGTAAACTTTAAAATATAGTTTAAAGTTGACTCAAAAGAAATATTCAAGGAGTTTGATTTCAGTCCTAGCTGTTTCTTGCCTGCTAGCACTTACAAAGGATTTGATTTGTATTCTTTGCAACTGAAAATTGGTTTGTACTAACCCAAACTGCTGTCACCAAACCAATAAGGGGCTTTTTTAAGTATAATTTATTGTAAAGACCTGTTGAGAATAGCTACTCTTTCAATCATATTTCAAACTTCTTGATTAATACTCAACCTTTTTTTTTGTTTTGAGCACCAATCATTAATTTCATTAAGCTTCTTGTTTCTTAATTACATTCTTAAACACAGAGCATGGTATCAAAATGAAGTAATCCAGAATTCTCACAATCAATCTGATTGTGTCCAACACTGCTGCTGCACCTCTATTAACCTACATAGTGTGTTGCCGGTAAAGCATGTCAATGAAAAAATGACTTAACTCTGCTTTCATTTATTAGTTCTTAAAAAGAAAAAATATGAAGAGGAAGATTTTAATGAAACCTGTCATGAGTTTAAATTGTGAACCTGGCCTCTGACTCCACAAATCAACAGATATTGACCTCATGGCAGAAATTTTGCTCAGTAGTTAAACATAATAATCAGGATTTCAACCTTTATATTCCAAAAAAGTGATAATATCTTATTAGGATTTAAGTTCATTGCTTGATGTTATGTCTCAGGTTTAAATAGTAATAAATTGTATTAACCGAAAGAAAAATTTTAGAATCAATGAGGCCTGGTTTACAAAGGAATAGTTTTTGAGGGTAGGAGAAACTGAAAAGATTGCTTTACATATTTTCCCCTTCTTTGGGATTACTTTTGAGCTTGAACAAAAATGCAACTGCCCCCAACATGGACGAAGGGCACTATAGATCAAGGGTTGCTTATCATATGCTCAATATCACGAGAAACCGCTAGGTGTGCACTTACCAGCGGTTTCAGCAGCCCTGACAGTGGGAGCCCGGAGCCTCTGACGGCCTGTGACAGCGTTACTCACAGCGCCCGGGAGCTGGGCAAGAGGACAGCAATACAGCAGAGCTTAGAGTGAGCAGAACACTGGGTGGTGAGTGTACTGCCAGGACCTGTGGCCATGTGACCCCATGGGGCGGAGCTTAGTGTCCTGCAGCTGGGGATGAGTGCAGGACGCTACAGGGACCCTGAAGAAGGGAAAGGGGGTTACCGGACACCAGGGAAAGGACGGTGCACCAGACGGAGACGAAATCCAAGACAAGCCGAGGTCAGTAAATGTGAGAGACAACGCGGTACACAAGGACCAGGCTAACAAAGAATAGTCAGGGACGTGGCAGGAGTCAGAAAACCAGAGAAGCAGATACACAGTACAGAATCAAGAGGCAAAATCACAACGGGAAACAGAACCGGGTCAGATCCATACAAGCAAACTAGAACACAGGCACAAGGCACAGGAAAACAGGGGTCAACACACTTAGCCAAGGGCAAAAGTATAACTGACGGGGATTGGAGCTTCCTAGGGCTATAAGAAGCTCTCCCCGAAACAAGGAGAGGCCACAATAATAAGCTCCAGGTGTGCAGGTAAGAGCCTGCACTGGGATCAAAACATTAACCCCTGGCGTGCAGGTCAAACTTGTACTGGGCTCCAGACATTTACCCCTAGTGGGCAGGTCAACCCTGCACTGAGATCATGACACTTATGCTATGCAAGTCTTGCTGGAATAGAAGATGCCAAATTCATTAAGAGATGCACACCACTTAATAAATTTGGTGCCTCTTTTCAATAGCATGGGCCCCCGTGCTCTGCACCAAAAAATGTTACTGCAGTCTGGGACTAGGGTAGCATCTACAGCATATAAAATCCTGGCACATTTAAAGATTTTGATGGGTGGGCATGACTATATCCCTGTCTACACTTCGTCTCAGCTTCTCCCATTTTGGTGGAGCTGATTCAAGTTTGCATCAAAGTGAAAAACTCTCCATTGAGCAAAATTTGTGCTACTTTTCAAAGCTTTTAAGCCACTTTTCTGGCATAAAAGCCTTGATGAATTGATCCTGTTTTTAAATGGCTGCAATATCTTTGGCTATTTCTGAATTCATTTAATTTACCAAAATTGCTTTAGGAAAAATAACAATCATGTCATAGCAGTATAAAGCTTAGTCCCTACTGTTGCCCTTCAACATATGACAGACTAAGAGCAATTTGGACCCCTAAGCATAAAAGGCCTTAAACCTAATTGGGCTAAAAGACTTAATCTCAGAGTTACTTACCAATTTCATTTTTGCACTTCCTAAACCATAACATGAAAGTCATCATGGCATACGTAATGATAATCATTTGGGCACAGTAGCTGTACTTATGTTATCAACAGCAGGAGCCACAGTGTAATAGAAAGCCAGGCACCTGATGTAGTGAAAACTTCTAATCCTTGCCTTTTACTATTTAAAATGATTGTAGTAATGAGGGGCAAACACCCCGAAACACATGTCTTTAAATAGAATATCTGGTTTGACATTTTTGTAAGTCATGTAGAAAGGCTTGTTAAGGTTTGATATTTAGGATTGCTACTTCCAGTAGCTGGCACTAAAGTTTAAGTCCTCTTCTTCTCTGTAGAGATGTAGGGGGGATGAAGAGACAGAAGGTACCTGTGTGCCGGGTTCGGAATTTGAGAGGCTGCAACCACTGTTCCCAGGAGGAAACTTTAGTAAGGCGGACATTCCCCTTTTTCCTGAGGGAAGCTCGAGAGAGGCTGAGCTTCCTACTGATAGAGGAAGGAGGGGAGAGACAAGAGGAAAGCGCATGCAGCAAGTGAGTTTGGCGCCAACGAAGTATAGCGCGCAGTCAGGCGTGTGGCGTGCTCCGCTCTCCCTCCATACACAGAGTGCCGGCGGCGGAAAAAGGCTGCACCAAGAGGGTCCCCCTCCATCTGCAGGAGGACAGCTGCACTGAGGGGAGCAGTGTGCTCATCAGTAGCTTAGAGAGAGACAGCCCGGGTGTTCTGCAGCCGTACAGAGCAGAGCCATACTGAGCAGAGCCGTGCAGAGCAGAGCCGTGCACACAGAGCAGAGCCAAGCCAGCTGTGCAGCAGCCAGAGAGAGAAGTGCTCCGCTCTGAGAGCACCAGCTGCGTGCAAGCCAGTGCCTGTTGTCACCCGCCGTCAACAGCAGGGACCAGAAAGAAAGAGGGGTGCAATGTAAGCCCGGTGACTGCCAGAAAGCAAGGCGCAGAATGCTCTGTGTCTGTGAGTACAAGGCCTGTACCCCATATGAGTGACAGGGGACAGGACAGGCACTTGACTTGAACCCTGACTGTGCCAATAAATACTTGCTGAGCCATGCTGGGCTCGTACAGGACCATGACCCATATTACCATCAGCCACTTTCGGCTCTCTTGACAGAGACTGTGAGGAGAGTTGTGCAGGAGTCACGTCGGGCTTAGATAGCACCGTGGCCCGTACCCTTGCAGGCCACTGCAGTATATGGACTAGGGACAGTGGGAGGTACCGGATACCGACCACTGCCACCAGAAGATAGACCATCATGCTACAGTGTTTTACTGGAAAGGACACCGTGCCAGCCATTGTCAGCGCTATTGAATTTGCAGCTGGAGCTGCAGGTTAAGGACTTACTGACACACGTGCTAACGAACTGCCATTATCTTAAATGTTGTTCTTCACTTCACCATATCCTTTGCCTTTTTGATTCTGTTTAATTCACTGTTTTACTCTTTACCTCCCTGCATGGAGTATTCCCTTGTAAATAAACCTGTTAACCCTTGCTCTGCCTCCTCGTCCGTCACTGCATCCTGCATTCCTTCTAGCACCTTACAGAGGCAATTTGCATATTTAATTTCCCAGCGGAGCACTGCAAACCTTATGAGTCTCCTACTAAAACATCTCAGGCATATCACTTTTCACAGAAAGAGACATTACCCCTTAGACACCTGTATTTAGTTTAAAAGTTATCCACAAGAGACATTTTACCTAGCGCTGGGTTTGCAACTGCTGGGCCTCCAAATGATCCATAGAACTGGGGCTATGGGGAGCCCCGAAAGAATGCAGCAGTGGTTGATCATAGTCATCGCCGCTCCATTCATTCTCTATAAACCTGCTGTAGAAAGCTGAGTGCAGCATTTGACTGGTATTCGGAACTCCCATTAAGGAGAGTAGGTGCACATGATCAATCATTGCTCCTTTCACAGAGGGGATTCTCAGAACCTCAGTTTTCAGGATTAGTGGGAGTCCCAGCAGTTAGACCACCCAGCAATCAGGAAGTTATTACCTATCCTACGCTTAGCTTCCATACGAAAACAATCACACGATAACCTCCAAATTTGGTACAACTTTAATATTGATTGTTACAATTCAAAGGAATTTATAGAGGGAGGTTAGTCCCTCTGTCTGCTCTTCAGTATCAATCAGTTACCATTAGAGATGATCTCCTAAAATTCGATTGGGGCACATTTGTTCAAATTAGCTTAAAGATTTGCTTCAGTCCAAATATTTGCGGATCAAATCATAAATGCTCTGTCAGCTGTGAAATTATGCTTCTTATACATTGAGGTCTTTCCAGAAACTAATGCATAATATACAGAGTGGAGGGAAAGTGTTAAAAATAGTAAACATTACAAAAATCACTTGTCTTCAGCACTTACCTAACTCTCTATGCAACTGCCACAGCCTTCTCGTCCTGCCGGGAGGGCTTAGGAGAGTTTACAATGAGGTTTATGTTTGTTTCACCCCTTCCTGGCCCATAAAAGAGTATAGCAAATGAAGTGGTGACCTGCTGACTACCATATTGCTGGATTCATGCAAATTGATTTTGCCAGAATCCAAAAATTTGGTTAAATTCCTAACAAAATTAATTTGTAACAAATTGATTCAATCACTTTGAGTTAAATGAAAACCTATAAAGGCCCAAAATGTAAGGGCATTTATGTAAAAACAATGTATCCAAACAAAAATAGAAGCAAAAAGTCCACAATAAATTAAATAACCTTTATTATTAGCATAATATAACACACATGAGAAAAATGAATAAAATGAGAAAGGTAGTGTAGGACACAAAGATCCCATCTATCCTGGCAATTAGTAATAGAAACAATATCCATGCAGTGTACAACAATCCTGGTATTGACATTAATTGAGGACTAATAGGGCAAATGTCAATCAACAAAAAAAAATATAGAAATACAAATAGTACATGTTCAATGGTGGCAATAATGGCAAAGTTAGTACATGAAATACCAAGACATAAAATGCTATAGTATATAATAATAATGTCCAATAGTGACAATATAAAGTAAGTAAGATTCAAAACAGCAGTAAAGTAGCAATAGAGGCCTGCATAAGCCTGGAAGAATTAGAACAAAAGACGTTTTGCGTCAGCTTCTTCAAGGGGGTGTAACCTCTAGTTACCATTGCAATTGGATTCAAAAGTAAGCTATTAAAATTTAATATAAAGAGCACTTCCAATGGATACTAAGAAAAGTAGATTAGGTCAAGATCCATATCCTTCTGATATATGGCCTTTTGGTTATTTTATATCATGTGAGGAGTGATGGAGACATGATCTGGTTATGTTATGCTGGGTATCAATTGTATAAGCTATTATATATTTAGCAAATTATATTATAAAGATGGGAAAGGGCTATTTATAGGAAAAAAATAGGAAATGCTTAATGATTTTATAGCAAAACCTCAAATTGTATCCAGTGTTCTGAACATATGGTTGTTGGTTCCCCTGCCCATGGTACATTATAAAGGACTGAGTGTTTGTAATAGGAACAAATAGGCTAATAAAGTTACTCAATTATTCCAATATATTAGTGGCTGATGATTGCGAAATAAACTTCACAGAATGGGTGTTTTACATCATGCCTAAAAATAGACCATAATTATGAAAATGTGATATTGATTACATTCCCACTCTGAACCTCAAGCCCAATAAGCCACATGCAATATCTCATGAGAAAACTCAACTATTTGTTTTACAATGTCTCAAAATGTCATTCCGTAATTTACTCCCATTGATTTATTTGAAGAACACTTAGATGCTCCATTGGCCATGCACAGATGTGGAACATATGAGGCACTGTTCAGAACAAAATAACCACACTAACATTTCTATGTTAAAAACATTTTTTCCCCCTGAAATACTGACAATTTGCTGCTTTTAGAAATGCCATTTTCCCTTTGTAGATCAAAAGTGACAGAAAATCGGACACATCAAATAATATGGAGCATCATTTCAAGAAAGCTTATTTCTCCCAGGAGCTGGCGACTAAAACTTTCAAGTTTAGAATAGACAGACATTGATTAATTCTCATCAAAGTCCAAAATTCACATTGATTAATTGGCAAAATAATATTTATTACTGTCACTTTGCAATGTCAGTGACCCATGCTCCCTGCAAACTGCATTAGTATTAGTACTGCTGTTGGCTTAGTGCCATTTCTAACAGATATTAATATTGTTCGGCATTTTGGATTTTACCTGCTTATTAACATGGGTTAACCTAGATCTACATCTGTATTTAAAGTCACTTTCAGTTAATTAGAATGCTTGAAAATCGCTTGATACCTAAATGCTTAGTATTACTCCTCTGAAAGTGTGTCAGTTTTTCTGTATATAGGAAAGATGTGTATCTTCGTACCGTGTTAGCCAGTAGATAGAAAAATATTTAGACTTGAGAGTCCTCAGTGGTTGATACCTTTTAATGGCTAACTGAAAAGATGGTAACAAATTGCAAGCTTTCGAGGCTATCCACGTCTCTTCATCAGGCAAAGACTAAAACAAAAAATGAAGCAT
>VIAB01006998.1:19768-32007 GCA_009801035.1 Oophaga pumilio | reverse complement strand
TAGCGGCGGTCACATTAAAACTGCGCATACGCTCCTCCTGTATAAAGATGGCGGCAGCCAGTGAATCATTCGGCTGATCCTGGCGGCAGTGTGTTCGCTAAGGTGTTCAAATGGTGGTACCACGCAAGAGACTGCGTGAGTGTGTGTGAGTGAGTGTGAGGGTGAGAGTGTGAGTGTGTGAGTGTGAGTGTGTGAGTTTGCGAGTGTGTGAGTGTGAGAGTGTGTGAGAGTGTGGTGCGTACGGCGTATAGAGTGTGTGTGTGTGGTGCGACGGTGTTGCGCTGGTAGTACCACGCAATAGGTTGATACCAGCAGCAGTTTCCATATTGGGACACCCATCACTTGGGTGTTCCAATATGGCGGTCGGTGAACTTCCTCTGCTTCTGGGATACGGTGATATCTGGACAGAACAGGAAATGAATACATTACAAGGCACTTATATAAATAGATAGATCTAAATACAATTATGAATCCTAAATTCACTATAACCACTTTAGCAGAATATAATAGCAATGAGCCCAGACCAGCAGTGTCGATGCCCAAAATGAAGACACCATAGTGAATTACAAAGCTTTAACACTAGTCTAAAATGTCTATAACTCAGTTTTAATGATTGGCAGGGGACTTACGATCTGGACCTATAACAGTCAAAACTCACCATGAGATGTCAAAAATTACTATTTAGCATTGCACGGCGAATAAGCCTCCTTACCTCGACACGCCAGAGCTGGTATGTCACTCTCCACAAGGAGTAACCTTACCCCCCAGACCCCAGTCCAGAGCCTCTCATCTCTCCTACTTTGCACTGACGAGGACCAACAGTCCGAAACACCGTGTCTGCAAATGGAGATTCTGATTTGGCTTTTATCCTAAGTCATATTACAAGACTCGTTAAAGGGTTGATTGTGACTTGTAGGATCGCTACTTCCAACAGGTGGCGCTATAGAGTACAAGTCCTCTTTGTTTGAAGAGGCAATTTGCATATTTAACCATAAAGAGATAAGAGAGAAAAGTGAATCTTTAACAAGAGTCTGAGGTTTGCGAGCATCATCATGTGCTAGAGCCTTATTGTCTTATGATCCTCAATAAACTTGCCAAAAAATGATATTCAAATATTGAACAATCCTTTCAAGTAAGTATGGAGGGCTATAATTATGGACAGTTTTATAACCAGTAAACTAAGGTGTTGTACAATTATATACCAGTTCATTATAATTAATCATCTCTTAATTCACAGTCACCATATCCAAAAGGATGACCAGCTTATGCTTCAAGCGAATCAGCAAAATTTTAGAAAATCATTACCTATTGCTTAAATCAAGTGCATGTTTATGTAAGTGGGATGACCGGACCACGGGTACCTGCTTGCCGGGGCCGGAACTATCGAGGATGCATCCCCTGTTTCCTGGGGGAAGTATTAGAGAGCCAGACCTTCCTCCGGACTGATTGGCGGGGGGATAAAAGGAGAAAGCACGTGCAGCAGAGCAGTTTGGTGCCAACCCAGGGCAGCGCGCAATCAGGCGAGTGGCGCGCTCCGCTTCCACTCCCCACTGAGTATCAGCGCTGCGACAGGGCCTCACCGTTTGCAGATAGACCGCTGCCAGGAGAGAAGCTGGCCATGCTACAGCAACCCAAAAAGAGAGAGACTGCCGTGCGTTCAGCTTCAGCCAGAGAGCGGAGTGTTGCATCCTGGGAGCACCAGCAACATGCAGGCCAGTGTCCGATGTCTCCCGCCGCCAACAGCGGGAATCAGAGAGAGAAAGAGAGACGTGCAGTGTGTGCCCGGTGAATACCAGAGAGAAAAAGACATGCAGTGCGAGTCTGGGGACTACCAGAGGACAAAGCGCTGAATGATCCATGTCCATTAGTACAGAAAACGTGCCACATAAGAGTGACCGGGAACAGGACAGACACTTGCACCCTGACTTTGCCAGTGAATATTTGCCCAGACACTTGCACACTGACTTTGCCAGTATATATTTGCCCAGTGACTTTGGGTTTGTACAGAACTGTGGCCCGTACCCTTGTCAGCCACTGCAGCATATGGACTAGGGGTCCAGTGAAAGGTAGCGTAGACTGACCACTGCCACCAGAAGACAGACCACCGTTCACACCAGGACCTTCTTGGACAGGCACCATGCCAGCTGTTGTCGGCGCTGCTGACTTTCAAGGAGCATCTACAGTTGGAGAAACTTCTGACACGATAAGTGTGCAACAGAACTGCCGTTACCTTGTTCATTAACTCTGCATATTATTTACACCCGAACTGTTTATTTCCTGTTTAACCCTTCACCTCCTTGCGCGGAATATTCCCCTGTTCAAGTAAAATTGTTTAACCCTTGCTCTTCCTCCTGTCCGTCACTGCATCTCCCAACCTGTTCACATTTAGAATAATATATTCAAGTATATGTAGATTTATTATCTCTGACATTAATTGGCCACTTTATCTTTATTTTACAAATGTGTTGGGCGAATGATTTTGTTGCCCTTAAAGGGCATCTGTCAGCAGGTTTTTGCTATGTAATCTGACAGTGGCATGAGGTATGGACAGGGACCCCGATTTCAGTAATGTATCACTTAGTTTACTGAGTGCAGCAGTTGTTATGCCATCATAGTTTTCTCTATTGTAGATCTAATAGAACTCACACCACAGCTTTCTGTGTACAATGTAAAGTGACTGTGAGCTGGTAATAAGTCCTGGGGGTATGGTAGGACTAGAAGGCACAAGTAGCTTATCCTAATTTCCTGCTAAAAAACTGATTGTACTGGAACAGCAAAAAACAGCCCAGTAAGTGACACATCCCTGTAATCAGGGTCTCTTCCGCTACATCATGGTGCTCTCTGATTGCATATCAAAAACCTGGTGATAGATTCTCTTTAATAAAATATAAGTATTATAGGTTCTTTCCCGACCTCTTGTAACTGCCGCCTTCCTCAAATGCTGTACAATGCTCTTGTTCTCAAGATGTCAGCTGATGGAGGGACATTCGACCAGACCTGAAATCAACTTTTTCTGATTGAAAAGCATCTCACATAAGAAAGCTGATATTCAATTGGAGGAGGCTCGTATACTGATTAGGTCACATGTTCTTCAACCAGTAGCCATTTTGTAAACAAGAGTACTGTACTGTGTTGTGTGTGAGAAAAAGAGAAGCAAGGAAAGCCTGTAATATATAGTGTGTTCACTGAGTCACTAAGCATGGGCAAGCCATGAGACAGGGTAGTCAGGAGATCCGAGGTCAGATTCCAGGAGGGCTGGTAGTACAGAGGGATGATACAAAAGTAACATTCTGGGGTCAAATACCAGGAGGGTACGTCAAAACCAGAAGGGGAAATCCAAAAGAGTAGTCACAGCAAAATCCAGGGTCATCAACAAGATCAGAGTCAGACTCAGAGCAAGCAAACACATACCTAAAGCAAATCTACAACTGACACGGACTAGCTGGCCAGCTAAATGCCATGCAAATGATTAGGGATGGGAGGCACCTGAGGAAACACCTACAGGCTAAACCAGATAGAGCAGCAGGGCTGTCAATCAAACTGTTGACAACCCAGCACGCCCAAGGAATAGATTGGATAACTGGACTGTTACACTCCAGTTCCCATAGGGCAGCTGAGCTGTCACTCATAGCGTTCCTTCGCCACAGTCAATGTAGAAACCATGACACTTAGGATATTTGAAAGTGCCACAAAATCATGTCCCTAACACATTGTTAGCATAAATAGAAAGTGGCCAAATCCCTTTAAAGATTTTTTTAGTAACAAGCTATTAACTCAATAAAAAAAACAATAAAAGAAACCCAAGACATATTTTAGTTTTAATGCTGTCATTGAGCCCTCATAATAGACTGACTCTTTCAGATTGGGTTGTATATACTTGGATGCAGGGTAAGGAGATATCTTTTTAACCAGTTTAGCATGAAGAAAGCTTTCAAATCTAGAAAACCATTAGTACCAAAAAGCTATCAACACCAGCTGCTGTTCCCCAAACTATCATAATAATGTACATTATGGGGGTTCTCCAGGAATAGAAAAAAAAAAGATCTAAAGGAAATGCCATTATAAAAAAAATGCTAACTACACTTAAACTGGTTGTCCTGTCCAAATCGATAAGTCTGCAGTCACTTTATATGACTGCAGACTTAAAAATTCACCACTTGCTCTGCGGGGATTCGCCAGTTTCAGACTCAGGACCTGTGAGTTATACATACTCCCAATAAGTGGGTGTGGTCTCACTTCCATACACTTATATGTAGCGAGGCCTCGCCCTCTAGTCGGCCATGCACACTGGACGGCCGAGCCACTAGACAGGGTGCAGCCTCGCACCATACGGGTGTATATAGAAAGGCCACGCCCACTGTCCGGGAGTATGTATAACTCATACATAACCTCCAGTCCCGGGTTTGAAACCGAGTGACTGCAGACTTATCGATTTGGACCGGACAACCCGTTAGCTAGCAAATCACAATTGTTTTGTCTACAAAAGTAATTGCTATAGTAATGAAATGTCTGCCACCTTGTTACACTGACAGGATCCCGTCCTAGAATGTTAGCAGATGCCTTTGAGCTTGTGAAGCTCCTTTGCTGTGACCTGTAGACACTTATTTTGTTATTCTACTGTATCACTGTACAAGGTATGACAGTCATTAATATGCCATAGCTGCATGGCATTATAGGGAAGCCCTCACAGCAACTCAAAATAACGCTAGCTTGCTTTCTTATGGATCGGCAGAGTGGGAAATGGTGAAAGGGAAATTTTTTTGCAAACCATACATTGCTTTTCAAAATGTTTCAGGGAAATTCGACTCGAACTCGATGATCCGCTCATCTCTAGTTCTTAGCTATAAAAATGAGACTGAGGTTACTATTTTCACTTTTGGGCTGAGAGATGAGGAAATGATGTAAACCGTAAAGTTAGGACCGTTGGATTTTTGTAACAAAGAAGTGGGTTTATTTATACGACTGACTTAAATGATTAGGAATGTCAGAAGAAGCCGGGTGTCAACATATTTTTAGGAATGTTTAAATGAGGGCACATTTGTTTGAACCATGCCATTAGCAAACATCAGTGATGAGGGCATGTGGCCGCAGCAGTTTGTGAAGGCTGCCGCACAGACAGCTGTGATGCATGAGGAGTCATTATGTGTACATTTACAACAAATTACTATAATCACTATTTTAAAACACATTTTCCATTTTTGAGGCGCTGACAAGATCAAAAGTGCTATGATCTTTTCTAATAAATACCAGGAATATGCAGAACCAGACTCGCATTACAATTACTGAAAAAACACATGTAAATGAGTTCTATCGGGGGAGGGTTTTTTTATCAAACTTTTAAAAGAAGCTAGATTATGCTCATTGCGACGTGAATAGCTGGAACCTACAGATTTCTTCAGTCATAGGATCTGAAATTCTGAAGATATATTATAGAAGTGGCTCAACAGTTTGCCCTGCATGTTTTCACAGAAGTGAACTATTGATAATAATTTAATTAACACGCAGGAGGTTGGTTTCTTAATCCATTTTATTGGGTTTTAAAGAACTGAAGCACTCAAGGGGAATGCTGCCTAGAATATGAACTAGACGCATAGCATAGTAAAAGTCTGCCTTATGTGCACCTGCAATGAATGCCTTTGAAGAAAATAGTCATTACAAACTCTGATATTTAACCTCTTAATTGGAGCTTAAGAAAAGAGGATTTATTACAATGGAATGGAAATTGTATGAGATACGAATCCATATTCCAGCTTCCACCGTCATTAATAGCGCCTTAATAGAAAAATGTCGACAAAATAGATATTCACAGACTTGTTTGTTTCTTCTACTAAATAATAAACACATGAACCCCATTTCATCAAAGCAATTTTTCCAGAATGCTTGAATAAATTGCTTTGAAAAGTTACAATTTTTTGATGCAACATCGAGTTGCGTGACTTTTGGTGTTTTTACGTGAGTTTCTCCCAGCTCTGCCAAAATGGGCAGAACTGGGCAGGATGGAAGTGAGAGGAGGACGCTTTGTCACAGCTTGTCTAATTTATGACAAGCTGTTCTGCTCCCTGCACCAGAAATCTTACTCCAGTCAGAGACTTCAGTAAGATTTCTAGCATGGCACACGGAGGTACACGCTACTCGTCAGAAACTAATGATTCATTTAGAGGCATGCACCTCCTGATGAATCAGGAGCATCTGACTCCTACTTGTCCCCTCATCATCGTCAATGAGAAAATCACCAATCTTGACGAATGAGCGCCATGGTCACTGCTTATTACTATCAAGAATGTAATAGAATGCCTGGAAACAGATTTGCATTTTTACCACTTTTTACTTTGTTCATGAAATGATAAATAAAAACTCTATTATACTGTAACAATAAATGGTATTTTCTCCAAGAAAAATAATTAGGAAATAACACATGAAACTACATGATATGGAAAAGAGATACAAATAATCATAATTAAAAAAACAGCAAATTATTTTGTAAAATTGACAGCTGGAAATAATACAGTTCACAGATGAAATACAATATAGTTAATCAATGCCAGACCAGATTTGTGATATTGGTAAGGTAGGTAGTTCTGGATTCACAGACACACATATGCACATGCCAATCATAATTCATTCACCATTTCATTGCATACTATGATTTCCTTTCTTTAGCTTACTAAACTTCCCCAATTAAAGGGTACAAGTCTGCGGTCACTGTATGTTGACTGTGCTCTATGAAGAATCTCTGGTGCTGACACCGGGAGTAGGTGGGTAAGTATGTAGTTTGCATATATGCGGTCATATGCTGACAAGACGTGCGTGACTAGGTAGGACACTTCTAGTTGGAATGTAGCCAGGAATATGGAATTGCATACCTGCATTCTCCTGGAGCTGTCAGCGGAGAATCCTCATAGCATGCAGTGCGTGCTGTGAGGATTCACAAGTGTACAGTCACACAGAGTGAGTGCAGACTTGTATCCTATGGCTGGACAACCGCTTTAAATATTCAATCACAAGGGAACCGAACTTTGCAATTCAAATAACAATAGTAGACATAGTTACATAGCTAATACAGTTTAAAATGATAAATATCCATTTTTTTCAACAGATGGAATGGAAAGAATAGCAGAAAGAGGTGTATGTACAACCAAATTACAAGACCAGGTCCACCCCAAAAGAGCTAATCTTTCTAACCTGATCACATCTGTTGACAAAAAGCAAAAAAATGTATTTGACAACTGGAATAATCCTGGTATGGGACCATTCACCTTGTGTTTGCCCCTTCTGTTGGGTATTCTATCTGAATCTTGAAAAATTAGATCAAGGTGGAACTTCTGACCGAGCCATAAAGTACAATTATACAAATGGATTTCATTTGTGCTTTTTACTAGCACTGACTATCTTTTCAGACATTCAGAATTCACTTAGGAAAAGCTATTTGTACTATCTTTGTCTCACTGAGCTCTATGGTTTCTTTGTTTTTCCAGTCTGAATCCTGTTTCTTGTCTGAATCCTGTTTCTTGTCTGAATCCTGTTTCTAGTCTGAATCCTGTTTCTTGTCTGAATCGTGTTTCTTCTCTGAATCCTGTTTCTTCTCTGAATCCTCTGTGTAAGGGACACAGATGAAACACCCACCGGAAAAGGTAAAATGCAGTGTAAATAGCCACACATCCAAAATTGTCTTATTGATTCCAAGACACCTGCCTTCACTGAAAGACCTGAAATTTTGGCAAAGAATCCCTCGCTTCAGTAAGATACAATCAAAAGAAATATACATTCTGCTTTTCCATGCACCTTTTGAACAATTGTGCCTTAATATTTAACTCCAATAAGTTTACCATAAAAAATAGACTAAATTAATAATTCTCAATAGAAACTATCAGCAGAAGTATCACAGTACTGAAATACTGTTTAGACTAATTAGTTAAATATGGCAAATATCAGTTTTCCATTGTTTTCCTTAAAATCCATATAGATTTATATGTCTTAGCCCAGCTATTTTTTCCTTTGATATTGCAGTATTTTCTAGAGATAAGCAAATCAATTTGGAATTGTTTGAATATTATAGATTTTCTTGGCTTCAGGGTCAAAAATCAGCTGCCAAGAAGAAAGGAACTATACATTGCTCATGTGGGATTCTAAAGGGAGACAATTAAGAATAAAGGAATCAATGTTACAGAGCGGAAACTTTTTTTGAGTTCATAAGGTCCAGTTCTTACAGCGTTGGCATAGCATGGTATATCCATTATCCATAGAGGCAGCCATTGAAACCCCTGAATTATTGCTTCACCTATTTAACAGCTCTGTTATCTGCATGAAATAGATACATGCAGGATTTCATTAATCTTATAATACATTATGTTAGCATATGTTCAATGCATCTCAAGCACATCATAAAGTATATCTCAAACTCAAATGGTCTTTTTTACACCATTTGAGAGCAGAATAATGTAGGAACAGAGACCCTGATTCCAGCGATGTATCACAAACTGCGCAGCTTGGTGCAGTTTTGATAAAATCACTGTTTTATCTGCTGCTGCATTAGCAGTTCTCTGAATGCTGAGCCCTGGATTATCTCATCCATATCAGTGATTGACAGCTTTCTGTGTATACTGTGCATAGGCTGAAAATTACTAATCAGTGAGGTATACAGAGCTGATGAATAAGCTTGATTACATGGAAGCAGGTTTACTAGTCTTCTAGTCAAAAACTCCTCTTCATAAAACAGTGATTTGGTCAAAACAGCAGCAAGCAGCCTAGTAAGTGATACAACTCTGGAATCAGGGTTTGTGTCTTTACATTATACTGTTCTCAGATTAGGTGGCAACAACCTAATGATAGATTCCCTTGAAGCTGATTTGTTGCTAGATTTGACATTAAAACCTTCATTCAATACATCTGTTAGATCTAGAGATGGGGATTTATTCAAGTGAGACTGAATTTTACTTGAATACACAAAAATAACCGCAATTTTGAGAAGTCGATTTTTATGAATGATAGTCATTATGCTGAATCGTTGATGGCCACCTCTCCAGCCGCTCCGCGGCATGCTAACCACCGCCCAGTCCTTAGGGCCATCTCTTCTGTCCCTTGTCTTGTCACAAGCTGCATCTCCTGGCCTGTTCCCTCCATGACCAAGAATCAGAGGTCACTGCCCATTGCAGATCTGTGACGTCACCACGTGCAATATGTTGTGATCGCGAAGTCCTGATTACAGGTGGAACTCCAGGCCGAGAGTGAGCGGGCTGGAGGTGTGGAGTCCAACGGAGGGAAAAAGAGGCGGCTCTGAGGATCCGCAGGCGGGCAGTGGGCAGCAGAGGAGTCAGTGGTGAGGTGGGTACAATGTTTTTGGTTTGTTTTTTACATCTTAAGTTTATTATGCTCTGGGGTCGCATAGCATAATAAGGGACATTCAATTCACTTAGAATTGCTTTGATGCATGTCAAATTTCCTGGGAGAATCCGTGCAATTTGATGAATTCAAGTTTTGTCAGATCCTGTCATCTCTACTGAGAACTAATGATGCAGGTGCACTTATTTTGAAAATCCATGTTAAAATGCCTGTATAGTCTTGATATTAAAATGAGCATTTTATGAGTCCAACTCATAAGTTTCTCATTTTAATAGTGAGCATGGAAATTTAGAAAAAGGATTAGGATTCTATAGCCACTCATACACAAGCCTGACTAGCTCTGAGAGATCTATTTAATAATGCATTCAGTTTAAATTGCTAAACCTGGTGACAACTTTCTTTAATCCCTTCCCTCCATTGGATGTGCTGGTACATTCTATGTTGGGTCTCCGTTTTTGATGCAGGATCTGAGCCTGTATGGAACCCAAAATCCTCTGGCTGTGTTATTCAGCAGGCATCCTCCCACTACTGTTAACCCTTTAAACGCTGCTGTCAATCTCTAACAGCAGCATATACAGCACAAGGTCCGGTGGCCACATGCCAAACGTCCATTTCATGGTGTGCTGACGAGTTAGCATGGCAGCTTGGGGCCTGCTATGATAAGGCACCTGTGAAGACCAGTGGCTGGCTTTCAAAGGAGCCCATGATTTTTACTTTATAATGCAAACAGTATGGTATTGCATTACATAGTATAACCGCTCAGATGATCACATTAAAACAAACAAACAGCCAATCTCCACATGTATTCAGGCTGTCTAGCAGTCGCAAATCATGCAGCTGCGGCGACAAAAACTAAATCTCCGAGCCACCTCCAAATACTTGGAGACCACCCGAGCGTGCTCAGGAAAACCCAAGCAATGAGCATACTCGCTCATCACTAATCCTCAATAATGAAAATGTTTGCATTGTGAAATTGATGACGAATCTGATATCTTGTATTATCTGTTTTTAAGTATACTGACAATATTACATAGTATAGCACTACATCTTAAAATTATATTTAAAATGCATAAATAAAAGCATGAAAATGTACGATCCCATGTTGTCTTCTTAGCTGTTTATCAAGTAATATTGTCCCCAACAGAAGTAAGATAATCTGAATGTTAACTGGTGGTTGTAGCTCTCTTCTCTTTTCTTCTCCACTTGTGACAGTATGGACTCGAGTTGGCATTTAATTCATGAAAAGGGTGCATATAGGATTTCCATAAGTATCAATGTTGTGTCTAGGAGTTACACTTTGTTGGGGTCAGCTTGAATATGTGGGAAGAATCACATGAAGATTGATCCTACAAAGAGTAACTGTTGTTTTATTTTTTTTTTTCCATAAATCAATAGTTCATGTGAAAATAAGAAGCTTTAAAATACATCTGCTTCTTTCTCCTCCTGGACTGATCAGTCATTCTCAATAGTCTTTATTCACAGGTAAAATCTGTCTTCATTGAATACAGATATACCTATTACTGAGAATTGAGATGACAGTTATAGAAGTCATAGAAGTACAACTGCGCAGGAGCGCGATGCCGGGGAGCCTGTGTGGGTAACGCAGGGAGCTGTCATCCACACGAAGCAAGCAAGAGGGCGGCATCGCATGAAAATGGGAGGTGCCGGGCCAAGACCAGCGACTCCCCTCCGACCGGACCGCTCCGAAGGTGAGTATAATAAAAGTTCTTTTTCTACTCTTCCAGGTTGGGTTGGGGGCAGATATACAGCATTATAGAATGCTGCATATAAGCCCTGAAAGGTTATGGCCATAACTCATATCGGCCAAAACTGGTGACAGGATCCCTTTACACAATGGTTACTCTTTAAGTACAGGGAAAGCTTTTACGTTATAAGTCTAGCATACTTTTAAATTGGAGGGAACATATGCAAACCCAATATCTAATGGTTAACAGGACATTTTTTTAAGAAACACCTGCAGATGTGAAATAGCAATAGAAACTAAAATACAACGCCATTATTTGTTCATCAGGATTTCCATTCTGCTGTGCTCCCACTGAACTCACCTTGCTGGTGAAAATACAACTTTAATGCCTCATTTATCTCTCTATGAAAATCTTTTCATGGTCTAAAAATCCTGATATTTTTTCAACCTATGTTTTCGATGATGCTTGCTGCAGTTATCACACTTCATTAAACAACATCAATGTGTCATAAAAACAACAGATTTCACGAGCCCCTTGGCAGCTAGGGTTAATGAAAAATTTGGCCAGCCTTGTAGCACCATGACAGCATGTTTCACTACTAAAAAGGAGACTTGGGATTGAATACAAATGCTGCTCTCAAATGTTGGACGGTTAGAAGGCACTGTGGCGATAATGAACCCTACGGAGCTCTGAAAGCATTTATTCTGTAGGGAGCAATCTTTTCAGAAGAACGAACAACATGTCCAGTGGCCTTTTACGACATCAGATAGTTTAGTAGCAAGAATGGAAAAGTTGCTGTTTGTACAAAATCTCTTTATACTGCTTTATACTCTACGCTGCCAACAGAATTCACCCAAGCAGATCAGTCTCTAACATAATATCGTAGGAAACACGTATTGCTTCAGATAAAACAATATTTACTAATTACAATTTACATCTACCACTTTCAATGTTTGCTATATCATCCGCATACAGGTTTACTCAAAGGATCCATTATTTTATTTCTGCTATTCTGATTTATTTATTTATATCAGTGGTACACTTTTATGTTCTGACTTGTTACTTTTGTTAGTACTGCAAACAAATTAACTAAAACAGTTCATACACGTGTACAGTTGTTCCATTTTATTGTAGTCATTTAGAGTCTGATATCAATCAGTGACAATGGCATTTAAAGGGGTTCTCCACTACTAG